>CAUYPK010117227.1:0-31844 GCA_963574355.1 Loris lydekkerianus
CGGCTAGAGCTGCATGCGGCTCCCGGCCAAAATGAATTTCGGCTCTTTGCCTCTTATCATTATTTTGTATACTGTGGCTCTTTGCCAAGTTTGGATTTTGTTATGCTGCTTCTGAGGAGGGACCTCTGAGGAACGATCTCCTAGCGCGTAGTCGAACTTGTTCGCCACCCCTGATAAGATTTCAGAAGAGGTTGTAAAACTATATTAACATCTAAAAGATGTTTATTTTAGGCACCTTTTTTTTTTTTTTTTTTTTTGAGGCAGAGTCTCAAGCTGTCACCCTAGGTAGAGTACTGTGATGTCACAGCTTACAGCAACCTCAACTCCTGGGCTTAAGCGATTCTCTTGCCTCAGCCTCCCAAGTAGCTGGGACTACAGGTGCCCGCCACAACACCTGGCTGTTTTTTGTTGTTTTGCAGTTGTTGGCCTGGGTTGGGTTTGAACCTGCCAGCCTCCGTGTATGTGGCTTGCGCCCTACCCACTGAGCTATGGGCGCTGCCTATTTCATGATGTTTTATATTAATCGAGTTCATTTCCATTTCCCTGTCTTTCACTGCACATGTATGAAATAGTCAAATGGGAGCATGTCAGACGTGAACGAGCATTCCCACTGGTCACACCCTTGGAGCATAACATGCCTCTTAAATACAGGTTTTGAGTTACTAATGGTAGTTTAGCAGGCCTACAACTATTCTCCACAGTGCAGGGAAAATTCTTCAAAAGCTCCTTGTAAGGTATGACTCAAATTCTACTTCCAACAATTTTATCAGCTTACATTGTTATCGGCTTGTTGTGATTCTTTGTTGCTAGCTGCCTGGCAGTGTTGAGTTTATTTCCTACAAGAGAGTTTCTGCCATCCTGGTGAAGCTATGGACTGGCTCATGGTCAGCTAGTAATCAAATGGGATGACATTTTCACCCTCTACTCTTTCATTGCCCCATAATTCCAGCTTTACCAAGCTATGACTGTATCTATAAAGCCACAGATGGAGAAGAGAGAAGACTCAGGCATTTGGTCCAGGCAAGAGAGCTGCTCAAAGGGTCATGAACTTAGAATCCTTAATAGGCTGCCTCCGAGTCCTGGGGGTTGGGGGTGGGGTAGAGTTAGAGACTTCTTAATGTTGGGTTACAGAATTAGCATTTCTGTTTGGAAAGGTGGTCCTTCACACTTTCTGTTTAGCTGTGATTGAGGGTGGGGCAGTGGAAAAGATGTCTGCAATCTCCATTTGTTGACAAACTGCCCCTTCTAGGCAATTAAGCTGATTACCAGCATATGTTGTATTCTTTAGGTGTTTTCACTTGACAAAAGCGGCTGCTATTGTCTACTTGCCAGGAAAGCAGCCCCCTTTCTGGCTCTCTGTAGCTTGATGTTTAATCCTTTCAGTGGTGACTTTTTTGGAGGTGAAGGGCAATTTGGAAGTCCTATTTGTTCTTGAACTTTGATATTTAATATGGTAGCTACATGTGGCTGGCTAAAATTAAATAAAATTAAGAATTCAATTCCTCAGTTATCCTGGCCACGTTTCAAGTGCTTAATAGTCACAGTGGATAATGGCTAGCTCAGGTGTAGACATTTCTGTTATTTTCTAGAACAGTGGTTCTCAACCTTCCTAATGCCGTGGCTCTTTAATACAGTTCTGTGGGTCGCAACCCACAGGTTGAGAACCGCTGTTCTAGAACATTTTCTCACTTGAGAAAGTTCTGCTGGATAGCACTGCTCTGTATTGTCAAAAGACCCATAACATAAAGACATTAAAAACTTTTGACCCAAAACATTAAGGCTTTCTTCATCCTGTATTTCAGAGGGATGATAAAATGACTAAAGTATAGTCAACTGTTCATTTCATTCTCTCCTCTGATTTATGTTGTAGCAACACAGGAAAGTGTTGGATAAAGGAAAACCTGAAGATGTGATGCCGTCTGTTAAGGGTGCCCAGGTGAGCTGGGATTTCTTGTGAGCATTCTGAAAACATGCTTCCTAACTGCTGCCATTCCCAATTTCTGACTTCCTGAGATTCGTGTAATCATGACCTCGAGTTCTAGCTCTTGTGTTTTTTCTAACTATTCCTTCACTTCTTACCATGCTCTGTGCCTCCAGGAGCGCCTGCCATCGGTACCCTTGTCTGGTATGTACAATAAGTCTGGAGGAAAAGTGAGACTCACCTTTAAGCTAGAACAAGACCAGCTGTGGATCGGCACTAAAGGTATGTTATTCTTCATCCTCTTCCTGGCTCACTGCCTGCCTCCCACTCCTGGCAGCACTCTCATAAGTGCGATTCTGCTCCTCATTCTCAAACCTCTCTCTCTTTACTGTGCTTTGCGTGCTTCTGGCTTTGGAATTTGCTTTTAGATGCTCGCCTTTTGTTTGGATCCTTTTCCCTTGTTCGTTTTGGTCTGATCTCAGGGCCACTCCATCAAATGTTGGCTCTATCTTTGCATACAAAGTCAGAGGTCCCAAACATGTGGCCCAAGGGTCAGGTCTGATCCTCAGACAAGGGTTTATGGGGTTACACAAAATGTATTAAAATTGGGAGATTTCACTTAATCTAAGGGTTTTGGCTTCTCTTGAAAAAAATCAAATGATCTGGCCATTTGGGGCCTGTGTTCTCACATAGCATTGATCCAGTAGAGCTGAGTAGTGTTTTCCAGTGGGCTACAGTCCTTGTGGTCCCATGTATTTTATGCATAGTCAGCTTTGTTCATTTATGTCACCTGCCTGGCCCCTGTAGGTCAGAGTTTGACCCTGTAGAAAGTGAAGGCTTCCTAACTGCTGCCTAGGAACCTGCTTTTCTCTCTTTGCCTGGTTGCCCTCTGCCTACCCCACCCCTGCACGGTATCTGGACCAGCCTTGCTATTTGCTGGGAAGTGTCTTTGGCTGTCCACCCTCTCCTTTCCCCCAGATGAGTTATGAAGTCTTGTCAGTTACACTCCAGAATTGTTTGTCCCTTTCTATGTCACACTATTGTGCCAATTGAGGCTCCTAGCATCTTTAAATTTGGTCTGTTCAAAGCGTGTTAACCTGTTTCTTCGCCCCATCTGTGTTTTCTTCTGTCCTATCTGTCTTGCATACTGCTTACTGTCCTGAGCTCAAAAACCTTTGACTCTTTAAGGCCAAGGTCAAAGCCTAACCCTAGTGTTCAGTGTTCTCAACAGTGGGCCTCAGTTTCATTTTTGACCTAGCTTCTTGCTCTGTTTGCCCTGTTTCCCCTGTGTATTTCAGCCACACCACTCCCTGACCTTCCCCACATGCTTTGCACAGCTTCTTGTCTTTGCTTATGCTGTGCCCTCAGCTGGAATGTCGTCTTCCCATTCCTTGTTATTAATAAAATCTTCCAAGGCCCTATTTAAGTGACCTCTCCTAACAAAGCCTTCCCTGATATCTTCCCCACCCTCCAAATGAATTGCTGCTGCTTCAGTTCATAGAGCGCTCCGTTTATCTCCCCAGAGCACTCATTACTCTCTGACTTGTCTGTCCCCCTGTTAGATTCCTGGAGGGAACGGAACATGCCTAATTCACCTGTTTCTGGCCAGCACTGTAGGTATTCAGTGTTTGAGGTAAATGTTACAGAGAAGTATAGGGGGTCCCATACTCTGAGGTTAATTGGTTTCAGAGACAGTCCATTTAGTATGATGCCACTCAAAATAGGACCAAAGTTTTACAGAAAATAATTGGGGCAGGGGTGGTGGGGAGTGAGTTTTTTTTGTCATTTAAAACACAAAAACAAGTTTCTTATTTTTGAACCTATGCTGGTTTTTAAAATGAACAAAGATTGAAATGTCAATAACACTTGAGTTTATTGAGTTCTAACAATTTTGTGATAACTTTCTGTATTCTTTTCACATTCAACTCTCATTGCATGGTCAAAGCAAGTTCGAATGTTTTCCCAGTTTTGCCAAGGGTTGTTGAACCCCTTGCTGGATCATTCCTTTCTGCAGAGCCTATCCCATTATCCTCCTTCTCAGTAGTTAGCTACCCTGGCCTCTGTTGACTTTGCAGGTGATTTTCTTAGTTCTCTAGCATTGTATTCACTTGCTGAAATGCATAAACTTGCTGCCTCTTGCTAGTCTTCTCCTTTTGCTTGTGGGCAGTCTAATTGAAGGCAGTTGATAAGGCTGATCTGAGAAGACACTGCCGGCAGCATAGGCACAGGCTCTAGATGGCGGACTAAGTCTCTTAAGTGTTCGTTGGTTCCTCATGGACTATTTTTGTGTTACGAAGCTGTGTGGGGAACATCAAAACCATGGAAACTGATAAGCACCTCCAGAACCTATGTTGGAGGCTTTATTTTAGTTCATAGGAGCAACTACCATCTTGCTTTGGCCTGAAGGCAGAGTACTAGATAAAGCTTGTTGTGTGGGGCCTTCTGAGTTATGGAAGTTCTCCTTACCAGCTTTGTGAAAGTTGACGGAGGCTGAGATTTTCCTTCCCACCCAGCCACTGTATCAGTATACTTCTGGAGCCCAGGAGGCAGGCTCTCTTCCCACTTGCCCAGAGTCCGGTCACCTGAGTGTCACAAGTACTTGCAGGAGGACAGCTTGTTCTGAGAGTTGGCTACTGGCCACTGGCTTCATCTTTCTGCTGGCAAAAAGCTACTGTGCAGTGACCATCCAAGCAGCTGGTTGGCCTCTCCAAGGGCACTTTGCTGAGTGAGTGACCCTCAAGGGCTACTCTTCAGCTTAAACTCGCTATGCTATGCTAGCTTGCGTTGGAGGTGGCAGTAATGATAGCCTCAAGCACAACAAAGTGATAAGAACCAGCTCCAGGCAGGAAATGGGAATGAGTGAAGCTGCCAGGGGAGAGCCTGTGCCCTGCTTGTAGGGGAGTCTGCGGCAGCTGATAATCTAGTGAGCAGGAATGTGCATCCAGGAATTGTCCAGTCTTCAGACTTTTCAAGAGAAGCCAGAAATCTATATTGTTGCGTGAAATCTCCAGATATTTCAAGATAAAAGGTGTTTTAAAAGTTTCAATCTTAAAGACAACTGCTAGTTAGGACCTGCCTGTCTACCATGGTTTTAGAGCCTTTATTTATTTATTTTTTGAGACAAAGTCTCTACTTCTTGCCCCTAGTAGAGTGCTGTGGCGTTGTAGCTCACAACAGCAACCTCAGACTCCTAGGCTCAAGTGATCCTCTTGCCTCAGCCTCCCGAGTAGCTAGGACTACAGGCGACCACCACAATGCACAGCTATTTTTTCTTTAGAGACAGGGGTTTTGCTGTTGCTCAGGCTGGTCTCAAATTCCTGAGCTCAAGGGATCCACCCACCTCGACCTCCCAGAGTTCTAAGTGCTGCGATTATAGGCATGAGCTACCGTGCCTGGCCCCTGTTTTAGAGCCTTTAAAAGTCAAAAACTAAATGAAGGTTTTCAGGTCCCTTCATTTCGGCCCCCATTTTTTGTAGAGAGCAAGGCCCACAGAACAGAAGTACTTTGTCTTAAGTCACCAGCTAGACCAGAACTCAGATCTAAATTCCTAGTCTGTTTTTTCAATTTACCTATTTTCAGATTCTGCCTTTCTAGACTTTTCTTTCTGTGAAGGCTATCATGAGTTTTTTTCAACTTGATTTAACTGTTTGCTGAGAATGTCCCCCTGTACCTGAAATGTCTGCTGCTTCTCAGTGGCCATTTCCTGTTGTGCAGGTGCCTTTCACCCAGTCCTGCTGCATTTGGCTCACTCCTAGCAGTCCCATCTCACTCCAGGCATCCTTTGCTGCCTCCTCTTTCTCACCTGCCGTCCTACACTTGCCTCAGAATGTCTTCTGACCCCCTATGATTAGTGGTCTCTCAAGTGTTAATCACGAGAGGTTATAAATGTTTCCCGAGAACTTTATAAGTGTGTGCTATGGAAAGTTTGGGGGCTCTGGCAGGGGGGAGGAAGGGGACTAGGGAGCAGGATCATGATAGAAACTAGTCTTAAATCCAAGCATTCCCCTCTCCTTGTGAGAGCCACAGAGGAACACTTTTTCCTCTTTGTTCTTAGGCCTCTTTACTCTCCCTGGCCCAGGCTCCAAAGACCTTACCCAGTGCTGGGCTTGGGGAGTAAGGGTACAAAGGAGTTTCTTGGGTATTTTTAACCATCAGGCTTTAAAAAATAATATCAGGGACAATATTTCCACTCTCAGAGACCTTTACCATTGCCAATCCTGTTTCCCATTTGCTTCTAAGGAATTCCCAGCTTCCAAGCCCGGCTCTAGGTACACTGATCAGATCTTATCCTGTTGTCCCTAGAGGGCATGGCGCCAGTCTCCTGAGTTTACTGTAGATCTCACAGCCAACAGCCCTGACAAGGGACTGCTGAATCAGAGGACTTAGAATAGGAGGGCCTTTGAATAATCACTGTAATCCCTCTCAACTTAGAGCGGACTGAGAAATTGCCCATGGGCTCCATTAAAAATGTGGTCAGTGAACCTATCGAAGGACATGAAGACTACCACATGATGGTAAGTAGCACTGGCTGAGTCTGGCCTCTCGCTAGACTCCTGCTTCTGCTTCATCTAGCAGGGAGTGGATTTTTAATTGAGCTTTTTAATTGAAGAGAAAACTCAGTCTTTAGTAGATGCATTGTTTTAAGACCCTCTTGTTTTCTTCATCTACCTAGAATTTGATCCATGACCCTATTCCTGGTTCTATTTATTTTGCAACCCCCTCCCAATACACCTTCTACCAGTAAAGGGGGGTATGTTTTCTTTTATCTCTTTTAGAAATGTCTCTTTGCCTCCCTCTCATTTGTAATATTTTATTTTTAGACCAGGAGAATAAATACAAAGAGGAGGAATGGCTTGTGGATTTTCATTTTAAATTTTGTCCTGCGTATGACAACAAAACCTCCCCCGGCTCTGGTGTTGGTGAGGACATCAGGCAGTTTCCCTTCTGTAATGGTCCTGCTCTTTCCAGGCTGTACCCATTGAGTGGCTGAGAACCTTGTGGGGAGGAAGAGGTGTGTGGAACTTTTGTTCTGCATAGAATCTTCTCTGCAGACAGCAGGCTGCTCCTTCCTAGGACAGAATGTTTAGAAGCATTCTACAAGTCTGTACAGAGCAAAGCAAAGAATTCAGTGATCCAATAAAGTGAACAACTTAGGCAGTTTCCATTTTTCCAGCACTATTTGGAGGGTACACTTTAATAATGAAATTGAGCTAGCTGAACTCTGAAGTTGCTAGACAGTTGGCGTGAGGGTGGGTCTGTTTGCCATTCTCCATCTGAGGAGGCAGGTTTTCAGTGTCGAGTGAGCAGCGATAGAGCTAGGTCAGCCCCATCCCAGAGAGAAGGAACAGGTAGAGTGGTTGATCTAGGGGTTGGTGGTACCTAGTGCAGGGCAGAGGGCTATGTTGGAAAATCCTCATGCTACAGGAGAAAATCAGTCAGAGGGGCTCAAAGTCTGGTGGGATATGGAGCCAGCCCTGTCTACCTTCTGCCCTGTTGGTGTCTGTCAGTTCAGTGTTGCTGTCTCAAAGCCATAGCTGGGAGTACAGTTCCCTGGCTGTGGAGCCCTTTGGAGTTAGCCTTCTGGGAGTGTGAGGAAGTCACTGGGGATTCTTTCAGGCCCTCTGGCAGCCCTTCTATCCTTACTTTCTCTCTGGCCTTTAAAACGAGGAATATAGACAGATTGGTTTGGCTTGCTTTAATTATTTGTTTTTCTGTTTTAATAGTTGAATTTTAATCATTTTGGTTGGGTCCCTTCACTCCTTTTCAAATCATTTTTGCTGCTAGTTTGACCCTGTGGGTTTGCAGCCCCAGTTTTCAGTCTACCCAGTGATAGGGATTACACACAAGTTGAATGGACCATTTTAGACATCTTTAAAGGAATTGATGTGGATGGGTAATGGCTTAGTATTTAGATGAAATATCTTTTCTTTCTGGAGTCCTTTCTGGCAGAGGGTGGTTCTAATAGCTTCCTTCTCTTTTAAAGATATCATTAAGTAGCAACTTTACCTTTGTCCTAGTGAAAGCATTTACTTCCCTCTTTTTGCAGATGCCGGTTCTCTAGCTAAATTCATGTGTCACAATTCACAATTACCAAGGCGTGCTTTTTCATTTTTAGAGACATGTTTAAAAAATACAGAAAAGGACAGAGAAAAATACTATCATAAACCCATGTATTCATCATTGAGAAACGACAATTGTAAATATTTTGTAACCCAACAGTGAGGATGTCCCCACTGTCTTCCCCTTCTGTCACCACTGTTTTGTGTTGTCATGTGTGTCCTTCCCATCCATCCCTGCTTTTATTTACTCATGTGTCTGTGAATAAGACTTGAGTATCATTTTGTGTTGTTTCAGTTTTCATAAAGGGTATCATGGTATTCAGCAATTTGCTTTTTTTTTTTTTTTTTTTGGTTTGACATGATGATCTACTATAGGTCCATATGGATCGAGTCCATACCTTTATAGAAATACTTTAGTATTTGTCTGAATAGGCCACATCACTTTTAATTATGCACTCCCTTACTGATGGGTATGTAAGTTGTTGCCAGGTTTTTATAATCTCTGATGCTTTGAACATTCATACCTGTGTCCTTGTGCGTGCATGACAGGTTTTCTAGGGCAGTGGTTCTCAGATTGGTCTCTGGATCAGCAGTGCTAATCACCTGGGAACTTGTTAATTGTCTCAGGCCCCACCCCAGACCTTTCAGTCAGAAACACCAAGGGGTGGAGCCTACTGATCTGTGTTTCAGCAAGCTTTCCAGATGGTTCTGATAACACAAGTTTGAGAACCACTGCTGTAGGGGATGGCTGTGCTTAATGATCACTCTTGTTTTTTTTTTTTTTTTTTTTTTTTTTTCAATCTGTTAGGAAAATGCTCCCCCTGTGCACAGTTTGTTTTTTTTTCTTTCCCTTTTTAGTTAATTCACTTCCGACCCTCCCCCTTGTTTGTTGTTCCGCCTGCTTGGTCACCCAACCTCTGAAGTATCGCTTGGTTTTCCTTTTTCCCTTCCAGGCGTTTCAGTTGGGCCCCACAGAAGCCTCTTACTACTGGGTGTACTGGGTTCCAACTCAATATGTGGATGCAATCAAAGACACTGTGCTGGGGAAATGGCAGTATTTTTGAAAGCACTTTCACCTCTGGCCCAGGAGACTGACCCAAAGTGAAGGACATTGCCGGGAAAGGCCTGCAGCATCCCTGGATTTCAGAGTTACGGAACTTTGTTCAAAAAAAAAAAAAACAAAAAAAAAACTATATTCAATCTAAGGTGATGTGGTGACTGAAGCCAGAGGTGATGTACTTTCACCATTAGCTTAATTTTAACTTAAAATCACCGGTTCCCTTTCTTGCAGTCAGCTTCATACCATTTTTAAAGTTAAAACGGTGGAAATCAATAAATCTGAATTCCGAACATGTTGTGTGGAATACTCTTAAGTGTGTTTGAGAGTAGATCTGCCAATTATGTTGAGAAGATAATGATCAAAAGCTTTCTGTTTTTTTAAAAGTGATTTCAACTGAAATATTTTCACAAATCTTTGGTTTCAAACATTTGGACTGCATTGTGATAAGTTGGGAGGTTTTTTTTTCCTTTTTCATATAAAATTGAATGCAACATGGGGGGGGTTAGTAAGCCATATATTTCTATCCATTGATTCAGATTTCTTTTCCCCTTTTTCATTTTCTCACTTCCTAGATTTGAGCTTTTGTTTTAAAAACCCAAAGATGTCAGTTCCTCTCTTCGTACCTCATCCATGCTTCCTTTCCTGGGCTCCCTTCCACCATGCTGCTGCTGTTTGTGAATGCATGGTGGGAGAGGAAAAGGTCTTTGGTCTTGGTCAGGGAGCTCTCACACTTGCTGTGGTGTTTGTTGAGCAGCAGAGTATCTCACAGTGACTCCTGTCTAAACGTCTCGCCCTTTGGGCCCCCATCTCTGGGGAGTTCCATTGCTGGTATGCAAACCTCACTGAGCTTGGCTTTGAGACCCAGCCTGGCATGGCTGCGTTCAGCTATGTTGCTCAAAAGCCCCAGCTCCCAGGCAGACAAAGGCCTGTGACGTAGCCAGAGATTCAGATACCTTCTTTCTTTGGAAGTTTTCAAGAAATTCTTAAGCTTTAGCAGTCCAATGATATTTTCAATTATGCTTCTCCATTTGGTCCTTCTGCTCATGCATTAAGTTCAAGTGTCCTTTATCCCAGGTTCAGAGATGCTGCCTTTCTCCATAAAAAGACATCTGACCTACTGTCATTTGAACAACGGAAGTGGGATAAATTGCTTTCATGATTAGCTCACCTTCTGGTTTTAGCCCTTTTGTTCTTTGTACATGTGAACTCCTGTCCATCTCTTTCTGGCTTGATTGACTCTGAAGTGAGGGAAAGTCTCTTGGTGAATGATATCCTTTGTGCTGTTTGCTGTTTCTCTGCTGCTGTCTTTGCAATTCTCCTCTCACTGGTTGTAGGCTTTCATAGTAAGGTTTGGCGAGAAATTTTCCAAACTTCACATTTTGGATTCTAGGCTGTTACCCCTCATTCTGTGAAATGTATTAGCATGTATTCACCTAAGATGACTTCCTTGTGAGCCGGTTAATGATGTTCTACACCCTTTCCTTCTAAGCTGTAGTTCAGGAATCCAGCCCACGTAGACAGACTCTTGCTTTCTGTGGTGTAGTCAATGCCAAGTTATACATCTGGGCAGGAAAATCTACTCTTTGCTTTTTGGGGGCATAAGTACACGTGAAGTGCAGCATCCAAGAAACTGCCTGTTTTTCATCCCTTGAAAAAGGAGTGGTCATTGCAGCTTTTCTGTCCTTGTTGGCTTGCAGTTCCCGGGGAAAAGAGTGCTGCTTTGCTACTTGTGCACACCTCCCTCTGCAGGTGACAGTTCTATGGAGGA
Organism: Loris lydekkerianus; assembly: GCA_963574355.1. Classification (NCBI taxonomy): domain Eukaryota; kingdom Metazoa; phylum Chordata; class Mammalia; order Primates; family Lorisidae; genus Loris; species Loris lydekkerianus. The sequence goes on from CAUYPK010117227.1 coordinate 10,809, forward strand.
AATGATACGTAGCAAAGAGAGCATCATTTCCATTCGAATACTGCCCCCTCTGCCAAAACCCCAGTCCCAGAGACGTGTTTTGATAGTGCCGCACACCCACTTTTAAGCTCTCAAAGCAGGCACCTCCATCCCTAGACTGGCCTCGCTGCTCTCCAAGGCCCTGCTCACCTACTCCCCTCACTTGCCCTGCCCTGCCGGTTTCCTGTGCCCTGCCTTTTGGGCAAGAGCAGGTTTCCCATCATCTCCCCACTCCCCAAGGCCAACTGCTTCTCATTCAGGCTGGTGTCATTTCAGGAGGACCAAAGCCTGTGTGAGCCTTTTTATTTTAAGTAAAAATGGTGCTTTTTCCCCTTACTTCGAGATACATATATAATAATAATGTAAATGACACCTTTTCGTACAGAGCTGTTTTGAGTGTTGCTTCACGGAGCTCACTAAATCTGCCACAACGATCTTGAGCTCTGGCTTCTCACCCTGTCTGCACGGAAGACCTTGCTGGAAGCTCTCAGGAGGGCAGAGGTAGACAGCACCAGAAGCCACTGGGAGAAGTGTTTTAGATCTATGTCTGGGTCACAGCATATTTACTATTTTGTCACTCAGTCCCGTGAGCAGTCTCTTCATATCTTTCTTACAGTCTTGGAGTGTTCTGACTAAATCTGTGTAAGCAAATTGAAATACTCTTTCCCCTTAGGTAGCATCACAGTGTTTTATTATTTTCCTCAGGATTATTTCTGTACGCTTTCTTCACTGTCAGAGGGGACCGGATCTTTCTGTCACTGTGGCAGAGGGCATGCTGTGGGTAAAGGAAGAGCTGGTTCTGGGAGAGGGACTCTTTAACAGCATTATCTGAAGCTAGAGGTCGAGGGAGGGGTGCCCACCACAATGGTGGTTGAGGAGGCCGCAGACTCTTCCGTGTGGGACGCCTCTCTGAGCCTTCTGATGGGCTTTCTTTTCTAAAATTTGTTCTGATGATTGTCCTGCAGGTCTTTGCTCTTAGACATCATGCCTTTTTCTCCCTGCCTGAGGTGCTTGGCAGAATAATGTGACAACATAATCCCTGCTGAGCCCAGTCCCTGTCAGCTCTATTTCAGACAGTCAAATCAGAGAATTTAGAAAGACAGACTTGCAAGTTGCTGGAACTCCTTGGCATTAATTATTTTAATCCAGGATGGGCCTTTTGCAAGTAGTGTTAGCTCTTTTTAAGTGGAATTTAACTGAGCTAAGTAAGAATGCACTTTCATATAATCTTGTGGACATAGTAGGGCCCAGATGAGGCTCTCAGTAGGCTCCTTAGTTGCTGCTTTACCTTACGAGGGCCAAAGAGATTAACTGTCATGTTGCCACGTCTCAGAAAAGTTGCCATATTTCACCCCGAAGGAGCTTGTTTTCCTCTTGCTCTTTCTTTAACCATGTGCCTGGAGGAGTGTTCTGGGCTCTTGCACTTGGCCCACCCTTTCTCTGCCGCAGGCAGAGAGGGGACAGGGAATGGATTCAGTGTGCCAAGGGCTGTGCAAGAGCAGGCCTTTCCACCTGTTGCCAAGGGAGACTTTTCTTCTTGCTCCTCACCTCTGTTCATGCTTGTCGTCTTGGAAAAGGATGGTCCCTTTGTCTTAAGGCTTTGTGATAAAATCATCTCCAGTTAGGTTTGGTACCTGTTTCCTTCTCCATGGGGCCTCATGGCCTTTCTGAAGTCACAGGTGTTCAGGAGCCCTCTGATGTGCAGAACATCTGGTGGATTTACCTGCCAGGCTGGGTGGTTCTACTGCTTTCTGAATTTTTAAGAATATCTTTCTTTTTCTTTCTTAAAGAGTTCTGCAGAATTATTTGACAGTAAATGTAAGTACCATGTTTTCTTGTGGTGTACACTCTGTTTTGGTTTCTGTTTTTAAATCAAATGCCTGTTTGGGAGGAGATGAACGTATTTAGTCTATTAGATTTGCGCTGCTGGATTTTTTTTTTTTTTTTTAAAGTGTAACCTTGACTAGCTGTCTTATTGTTTATCCTGTAAGATTAGTCTATGAATTAAAGTTTGATAATTAATTGCGTCTCTTTTTCCTTCCAATTTTTCATGCGCCTAATCCATACTGGGGATTGACCAACACTTGGAACCAGGTCTGGAACCATGTTTGTCAGCTGTGGTCTTATTTATTTGGCTTTAAGTATGTTCAACTTTATTCTCTACTGACAACAGTTGATTTTATTCTGTATTAGTCACGGTGAGCAACTTGACTGTGAGCCATACTCCTGTTAGGGCAGCCCTCCTTGGTTGGTTTTGGGCCACCCAGGCCGGAGAGGGGAAGTTGCCTTCCTGTTCTTGGCCTGACTGAGTGCCTTATGTAGCCTCACCTGGCCGTTTAGCCTTCGAGGACATGTTTAATAAAACACTTGAGAATGGGGCTACAGCTACAAAGACCTTGGACCAGAGAGGGAGAAAGATCTAATGCCAAAAATGGCCAAAAGCACAAGCCTTGGTATGAAGAGTAATGGTTTGTTAGGACCGGTTCTGACCCAGTACCACTCCCATTAGACCTTCTTCTCCTCTCCCTGACACTTTGTAAATGTCCTGAAAGTTTTGGTCTTAACCTTTCCTGCAGGTAGATTAAGGGGCCAGCATTTTCCCCATTTTCCCTGTACCTCATAATCCTGAAACGTCACGGTTGGCTTCTGAAGGATCTGACAGTCACATGAGAGAAGGACTGGGTGGGCGTGTGCCATGGCGCACACTGGCTGATGCCCATCTGCAGGGTCTTCTGTCTATAAAGAGGGTATGTTTGGATTTTATCCCAGTTCTGAATGATTATTTCAGGCACCTTAAAACTAATAAGTCGATTGATTCTCCTCAAAATGGAGAATAAGATAAACACTAGCCTGAATATCTTGCCATACTAGTTGAGATGTCTGGCATTTTCTCAACTGTAGCTAAGTAATACAATCTTTCCTACAGCACTCCAGATCAGCCAGACAGTCCTTAGGGCAAGAGGTGATGACTACTACTTTGGCCTGAGAGGAGTTCTGTTTAGCCCAATCCTACTTTAGGATGTGGAGCTACTTCACACCCAGGAGACTCCTGCCAGCACCACATGGCTGCTCTCAGCAGGCATTCTGCCTCCTCTGGCTTTCCCTAGTTTATCAAGGATATTTGTGTTCTGAAGCTATGTTAGCCTCTCTTATTCTGATACCACTTTTTCTAACTGTTCACCCCATTTTATAATGCCTGATTTTCAAGTTTCTTGTTTCTATATAATTTTTGCCCTTCACTCTTATCTAATTTATTTATTTATTTATTTATTTTGAGACAGAGTCTCACTTTGTCACCCTAAGTAGAGTACCATGGCATCACAGCTCACAGCAACCTCAAGCTCTTGCGCTTAGGTGATTCTCTTGCCTCAGCCTCCTGAGTAGCTGGCACTACAGGCGCCCGCCACAACACCCGGCTAATTTTTTGTTGTTGTTGCAGTTTGGGGCCGGATTCAAACCTGCCACCCTCGGTATGTGGGGCCTGCACCCTAGTCACTGAGCCACATGTGCCACCCATACTCACTGAGCCAACAGGTGCCACCCATACTCTTATCTAATTTTAAATACTTAATTATTAGGGTAGGCGTGGTGACTCACGCCCATAATCCCAGCACTCTGGGTGGCCCAGGCAGGTGGATTGCCTGAGCTCACAGGTTCAAGACCAGCCTGAGCAAGAGCAAGACCTCCATCTCTAAAAATAGCTGGTTGTTGTGGCCAGCACCTGTAGTTCCACCTACTTGGGAGGCTGAGGCAAGAGAATCACTTGAGACCAAGAGTTTGAGCTTGCTGTGGGCTATGATGCCACAGCACTCTACCAAAGGCACCAAAGTGAGACACTGTCTCAAATAAAATACTTAACTATTTCCCCCCGCCCCCCCCTTTTTTTTTTTTTTGAGACAGTCTTACTTTGTCTTCCTCTGTCATCATAGCTCACAGCAACCTCAGACTCTTAGACTCAAGCAGTTCTCTTACTCAGCCTCCTGAGTATCTGGGACTATAGGCACCTGTCATAATGCCTAGCGATTTTTAGAGACAAGGTCTTGCTCTGACTCAGGCAGTCTACCTGCCTCAGCCTTCCAGAGTGCTAGGATTGTAGGTGTGAGCCACCTAGCCTGGCCTCTGTTTTTTGTTTTGAAATTTTCAGACATACAGAAAGTTGTAATATCCTACCTTTCACCTATGTTTACCAGTTGTTAAAAATGATAACCACATTTGCTTTCTCTTTTTTTAAGAGATAAACTTCTGCTGTGACATTTGACAGACATGCAGATAATGTGGCACTTCACCTGTGCATATTTTAGCATGCATCTCTGAAGACTAAGGACATTGTTTTATGTTACCTCAATACCATATCTCATCTAAGAAAACTGATTACAGTTGCTTTCAAATTTTTTTCCTTTAAAAAAGTTTTTTTTTTTTTTTTTTTAATGAGTTTTGGTCTATGCCTTGGGTAGAGAGCCTTGGCAACCTAGCTCACAGCAATCTCAAACTCTTAAGCTCAAGCAATCTACTTTCCCCAACCTCCTGAAATGCTGAGATTACAGGCGCTACCACAATGCCTGGCTAGTTTTTCTATTTTTAGTAGAGGTGGATGTCTCAATTTTGCTCAAGCTGGTCTCAAAACTCCTGAGTTCAGGCAATCCACCTGCCTCAGCCTCCCAGAGTGCTAGGATTATAGGCATCAGCCACTACTCCCAAACAGCTTTTGGATTTTTAAAATACCCTTTTAAGTTTACTGTGGTTGCTAGGGTTGGCTTTTTTCTCTTACCTTAAAGAAAAGTAATTTTTGCTATATTTTACTTTTTTTTTTTTTTTTTTTTTTTTGAGACAGAGTCTCACTTTGTCACCCTCAGAGTGCTGTGGCGTCATAGCTCACAGCAACCTCTAACTCTTGGACTCAAGTGATTCTCTTGCCTCAGCCTCCCAGATAGCTGGCACTACAGGCACCTGCCACAACGCCCAGTTATTTTTAGAGGTGAAATCTTGCTCTGGCTCAAGCAATTCACCTGCCTCGGCCTCCAAGAGTGCTGGGATTATAGGAATGAGCCACTGTGCCAGCCTCTCTATATTTTTTCATTTATGATACCAATCTCTTTCCCTTCCCTGCCCATTGTGAGTCTTGTAGCTCAACATCATGGGTTTCCCATGGCAGAGGCATACGTGGTTCTGGAGGAGCTGTCAGGGAACTGCCTTCAGAGAGCAGAGTTCTCTCATGCACTGAGAGAACCAGATTGATCACTCTTGGTTCCCCTCCCAAGCTAAATCCAAGACTTACCCCACAGGGTCATGACTCAGGACTGTCTTGGTTTTTGGTGGCCATTAACATGACTCATGTAAAGGAATTTGGCTTACATAACTGGAAACTCCAGTGTCAGATCTGGCCCAGTGAAGCTGCTCAAGTCAGACTGATGGGTGCTTGACTGTCAAGACTCCTGGCTCTTCTTTGTTCCCTGTTGACTTAGTCTCCCAAAATAGTAACACCATGGAAAAGAGAATTTTCCCCTGAAGAGTTCCATTAAAAGTACCAGATAAGCCTTCTATAAGCATGTCACCCTACCTTCCACAAACATGAGGCTATGATTTTAGAACCCAGATTTACCATTCACTATCTTAGATTCTGGCCTGATGTTTGAGAATTTAAGAAAGAACTCAGATACTTTGCTTTCAAAAATTTTTTCCTTGCTTTTGCTGTATGTGTTTTAGAAAAATTTTTAACATTTCACATAAATATAATGTCCATATTATCGTTTCTATATGTAATCTCTTAAGTTGCAAATTAGATTCTTTTCTGTACTGCCTTCAGAATCCAGTTTTGTAGTTTACACTTAAAAAAGTTAGTTTAGACTTTAATTTCAAAATATTAAGGGGGTACAATGTTTTTGTTTCATGGATAACTGTAATAATGCTCAAGATAGGGCTATGAAGCTTGGTGCTCGTAGCATAGTGATTCAGCTACGTACACTGACGCTGGAGGGTTCGAACCCAGCCTGGGCCAGCTAATCAATAATAACAACTGCAACAGAAAAATAGCCAGGCATTGTGGCAGGCAGCTGTAGTCCCAGCTACTTGGGAGGCTGAGGCAAGAGAATCAATTAAGCCCAAGAGTTGGAGGTTGCTGTGAGCTGTGATACTACTCTACTGAGGGCAACATAGTGAGACACTGTCTCAAAAGAAAAAAAAAAAAAAAAGGGCTATGAGTGCCAATCACCTGAATAGTGTTCAATGTACTGTTCAGCTGGCTTTTTGCCTCTCCCCCCTTTCTTAGACTGTATGTCTTAAGGGCACTAACTTGTGTTTGTAAGTTTCTTTTTTAAACTTTGAACTTTGGCATTTGTTTATTGGCTTAATTAACTTCATTAATAAAGTTTTAATTAAATTTAATTAGCTTTATTCATTGGTTATTTAAAAAATTAAAACAGTAATAACATTGACTTGATAAAGAAATTTTAAGTGATATGGGGCAGTCTCTCACTCAGTTCTCCTGGCTTCTCAACCCTAGCTCTGTCCCACCCTGTTAGGCTTAAGCATATGAGGTCCATCCTGGAGCAGAGGATCACTCTGGTAAGAGTGAGGGAGCAGGGAGTCTTCAGGAGGAAGGAACCTGCCCTGGGAAACACCTCACACTGCCCCACCCCCAGCTTGACTTTTTTCCTGAGTTGTGCCTTATCTGTCGCCTGTTTGTTTTTACCACAAATACCTTGAGCTCAGCATGTCCCACAATGAAATTATATCCCCATTCAAATCTGATTCCCCTTTAGTCCCTGTTTTACATAGACAGCAACTCATTCAGTACCAGTAGCCCAAGCAATAAATTCAGGAGGTATCTTAGACTCATTTCCTTTTTCACCTGATCATTTTCTGCCACTTTTATTCCCAGAATCTCTTTATTCTATCTCAACATTCAAATGTACATTTTTTTTTTTTCTTTTACTGAGACAGAGTCTCAATGTATTGCCCTTGGTAGAGTGCTGTGGCATCATAGTTTACAGCAACTTCAAACTCTTGAGCTCAAGTAGTTGGAACTATAGGCGCCCACCACAATGCCTGGCTATTTTTTGGTTGTAGTTGTTATTGTTGTTTGGCAGACCTGGGCTGGATTTGAAACCCCAAGTTCCATTGTATGTGGCTGGTGCCCCAGCCACTGACCTATAGGTGCTAAGCCACAAATCTGCATTTTTTTTTTCTTCTTTTGAGACAGTCTCACTATGTTGCCCCAGGTAGAGTGCCTTGGCATAGCTGACAGCAACCTCAAACCCTTGGGCTTAAGCAATTCTCTTGCCTCAGCCTCCCAAGTAGCTGGGACTACAGGCACCCGCAATGATGCCTGACTATTTTTTGTTGTTGCAGTTGTCATTATTGTTTTAGCTGGCCCCGGGCCAGGTGCCAGGTTCTAACCCACCAGCCTCAATGTAAGTGGCCAGCACCCTACCCACTGATCTACAGGCACTGCCCCAAATCTACATTTTTCTCATGGGTTTTTCCAGTAACTACAAGTTCATCCCTGTCAGGCCATCCTTTGTGTAGCTGCAGTGATTGATCTCAGATACATCTGTCCCTTCCCTGCAGAGTGTCCTTCTGGCAAGTTCCTTAGCCAGCCTGCAAGGTCCTATTTTATGGCCCGAGCCCAGTCACATTTTCAACTACAGGCAACCCTCCCTGACCTAGTTCACAGTCTAGCAATGTCCCAAACTAAACTTTCCTACCTGGCTAACTCCTACACAGCTTTAGAGACTATGCTAAGCCTTTACTGCCCATTATTGCCTTTCCCAGTGTCCTCAGCTTCTGCTGAACTGTCACAGTTTTCACATCTTTAAACATTACTTTTATTTTTCATTTATTACAGGACATTTTATAATTGGAAAATATTAGAATAAGTTGTGTATGTACATAACTACCATATCTTGGTAAAATTACTGTTTTGGGTTAATTTAAGAGTACAAAGAATTAAGTTACAATGTTTGCATTTGGTAGAGTCCCTCTACAATTTTGTCCTGCTCCCAAGAAATATGCCGTACATTCTAAAATTATGCCCATTAAGTGGGAACACCACACATCCCCCTTTCTCCTTTCTCCCTTGAATTGAGTTTTTCTTTTATGTGGGCATTTATTAGATCGTCTACTGGCTTCATATTAGTATTGAGTACCATATAACATTGTTTCTATTCAACCAATCTCACATTCTTGGATATTCAATATTATGTCATCAATACAACTTCTTACACATATCACAGTGAATTGTGTCCCAACATCAGGACAAATTTCAGATGGTTGAAATAGTGCAGTGAACACACATATACATTATCACCAGTTAATATTTTGTTATGCTATTTTTTCCTAAACCATTTGTAAGTCAACTGCAGACATCATATTTTATTCCTAAATACTATGTCTCCTGAGAATAAGTTTACTTTAACTACTGTATGCAATACTATTATTGCACCTAAGAAATTTAACATTGTCTTATCACTTGGATGTATATAGTCCAATTCTCCCCAAAATGTCTTTCTTTCCTGCTCATCTTTTCTAGCTTCACATTTCCCATGAAGTTGTCACTCTTTTGGTCTACCCTCTAGGTCTTATAAACTGGCCTACCTTCTGGATTTAGATCCTCAATCAGATTCAGGGTAACCAATTTTATTTATTTTTTTTTGAGACAGAGGCTCACTCTGTTGCCCCGAGTAGAGTGCTGTGGTATCCTACCTTACAGCAACCTCAGCAACTCTTGAGCTTAAGAGATCCCCTTGCTTCACCCTCCCAAGGAGCTGGGACTATAGGTGCCTGCCACATCACCTAGCTGGTTTTTCTATTTTTGGTAGAGACGGTGTCCCACTCTTGTTCAGGCTGGTCTCGAACTCCTGAGCTTGGGCAATCTACCTGTCTCTGTTACTAGAATGCTAGGATTACAGGAATGAGTCCGTATATTAAACAGTTTTTGCAAGAATATCTCAGAGGTGACATGTCCTTCTTGGAGGCTGAACTGTTGCATTATTGGTAGTGCCAAGTTTCATACTGTCACCTGGATTGTAATCATCTCCCATATAAAATGGTGAGCAAGCTCCTTGAAATCGGAGACATGCTATTTCCTTCCTCACTCAGGCCTTGGAGGAGTGCTCAATGCACAGTAGGTAGTGGTAGTTCATTGTTTTGAGTGAATGAGTGTACTTGCTGTTTGGGAGACACAGAACACTTGAGAGGCTAAACTGGAAACATGAGGGAAAATGGCAGAGACTGGGCTGGAACCAGGTAATGACGGCCTCAGAAGCCACCATCTCCCTATAGAATAGCCTACAACAGAGGCACAGATCCTGGAAAGTGTTTTGGGGAGGACATCAACCAGAGCCTAATGGCATTACCACAGAATGATTTCTATATGCATGATCCATGAAACTTTTTCCCTCATTCTGGCTCCTTTGGGATTTACAGCAGCTATAGAATGATATGAACTGGACATTTCACTGCAGGTACATGGTTAAGATATTAGTAAAACAGTTACTTTAGAAGTAGCATGGCTAGACTTTGTGATCTTAGGCAGAAATGACCACAGATGGATTTTGTTTGTAAAATGTGCGGCTGCCATAGGATTTAAATAGAACAACTTGAGAAGTGTTACCACTATTTCAATTGAAGAAACCACATGCGGCTTGTAAGTTCCCTGTTGGATCCCCAGTGCCTGAGAAGTACTCAAGCTACTTGGTAAGTAAATGCTGTTGTAGGCTGGGCACAGTGGCTTGCACCTGTAATCCTAGCAGTTTGGGGGGCCAAGGTGGGAGGATCACTCAAGCCAGGAATTCAGAGACCAGCCTGAGAAAGGGTAAGACCCATCTCTACAAAAAAACAGAAAAATCAGCTGGGCTGGATGGAGGGTGCCTGTAGTCCCTCTTGCCAGCTACTCAGGAGGCAGAGCAGGAGGCTTATTAGAGCCCAGGAGTTTGCTGTGAGCCAAGGTGATGCAAATGTTCTCTATCTAGCTCAGGCAACAGACCAAGACCCTCTATTCAAAAATAAAGAAAAAAAAGGAAAGGAAAAATGCATGTTAAAAAAAAGAATGAGGAATCTCCAATTTGGCAGCTTTCAAAGATGCCCTGTTAAATCAGGGTCCAATATAAGTGTATGCTCTCAATTACTGAAAAGGAGGGAATCCATTTGCCTGCTATGCCTGGAGTGACCCAGAGCAACACGAAGGAACCAGCAACACCGGGTCCCCAGAAGTGGGGAGGCAGATGGGAGTGTGGACCCAGTCTCAGATCTGACTCCCACTCTTCTTCCACCTCCTCCCTCAGCTTTGAGATTCTCTGCGGTGGGGGCTCTCATATCAGTCCCTCGGCCTAGACGATGCGGCTTACTTACGACAGGATCCTTGGTTCCCCCCTCTCCACAAACCAGAAATTTCAGTAAAAGGAGAGTAATAATTTTACATGACTCAAACTGAATATCATCAACAGCTAGGCAAGATACACCATTATTACATCAACTCCAAAGAAAAAACACAGTGCTAAGAATAAAAGTGACAGAATTGATACTGAAGTGTGACAAAGGGACACAATGTCAAACTGACCTTGGAGGACGGACTCTTCCATCCTCCAAAACTATTAATTTAGAAAGGAATCCTTAGGGATGAAAAATCAGTCCCACATCTGTTATCAGCTGATACATCTGATAATAAGCTAATGGAAGCAAAATAAATTTTTATTGAAACACAAGTCTTTTTATCATGAATATATTCATTCCTTATACTGAAGGCAGGGGAACAAAACTTTAGGTACACTGTGAAACCACTATTTTTGATAGGCATGAATACCAATGACAAGTCAGGTGAATCTTTAGAAATATTAAGCAATGGCAATATAAAAAGGCACTTTATAGAATTCACTGGAAAAATGAAGATTGAGAAAAATATTGATTTTACAGATTTATTTCCAAAGGACAAAACACTTACACAATTTAAATACAAGTCCAACAGAATTACTCTGTTAAAGTCAGCAATAATGGCAAAATGTGTTCTCACTTCCAGACACTCGCCAGTATCATCTGAGTCTTCTCTCAGCGAAGCAGAAGGGTCTGGGAAAGACAAAACAAGTTCAGTGTTTCTTTTTGGTGTATTGTTACTGACTCTAAGTAGCGTCTTTAAGGTGCTAAATTCAAGGTAACAGTTAAAGACGCCAATTCAATTCCAAAAGGCTTATTTGATTTCTCCTACAGCCTAAATAACAAGACCTGATATTTACTGAGAGGCTTCTTACATCAGGCCTTGTATTATGGATATACATACACCATACAGTTTTACCTTCACAAAGGCCCCAGGTAGATCATTATCCCCATTTTACATATCAGGAAATGGAGGCTTAAAGCTTAGCAGCCTGTGTAAGGCTTACAGAATGACAGCTGAGAATAAACTTCAGTGTCTCTGACTCCATAGTCCATCCTCTTCAACATGAGGCCTCCATTACCTAGGCTGGATAACTGAAGAAGACAGGTCTGTGTTTATGAGAAGGGCTAACAATCATGGGAGTCCTGTCCAGGATTGACTGCTCTCAATCTCACATGAGGATGATCATTGCTACAGGAGGGTCCCTTGGAGTGGCAAATTATTGAAAGGGGCTTGCATTTCATAACTAGTACAATCATTCCACAGACCCACTCACTTTTGTAAAAAAAAAAAAAAAAAAAAAATGAAACAATGAAAATTTGTCAAGCATTTCCTGTTTTTCTTGAGTTTCCTTTCTCGAAGAAGCACAAACACCTGTAATCCGAGCCCTCTGGGACGCTGAGGTGGGCAGATTCCCTGAACTCACGAGTTTGAAGCCAGTCTGAGTAAGAGCGAGACCCCATCTCTAAAAATAACCAGGCACTATGGTGGGCACCTATAATACCAGCTACTTGGGAGGCTGAGGCAAGAGAATCACTTGAGCCCAAAAGTCTTAGGTTGCTATGAGTTATGATGCCACGGCACTATATTGGGGGCAACAAAGTAGGACTCTGTGTCAAAAAAAAAAAAAGAACCACAAACAGATTAATTCTATGGGAGACCAGTACAATACACACTATCTGGGGAAGAGGCACACTTACAACTTTGACTCAAACTATACAAAAGAAATTCATGTAAGCAAAACATTTGTACCCTTGTAATATGTAATATTATGGAAAAAAAACTCTAAGGGAGAATGCCATTTTATAAGTCAGATTATTTACCTGATTTTTTATTCATATACATCCTTCTTATCTGCAATGTAATCTACAATTTCTTGTGGACACATTAACTTTTCTGCATCTATATCAGGAATTTCAAACCCTAAAAGAAAAATTTACAACAATATGAGTGTAAAAGAAAATCCTTTACAACTGAAAGCACCCAACCCTACTGTAATGCCTACATTTGTATAAAAAACTTCCAGCAACCCTAAATTCCATTTAGGTTGTGAGCCAGGTATGGCATATGTGTATCATGTTGGGTATACTAGTTTGGGGTTTTTAAAGACAGAATTCACATAATAAAAAATTCCTTCTTGTAAAGTATATAATTCAGTAGTTTTTCATATATTCAAAAGGTTGTACAACCATCACTATTATCTAACTCTAGAACATTTTCATCACCCCTAAAAGAAGCCCAGTGCCCATTAGCAGTCCCTCTCCCTCATCCCTATTCCTGCGACCACAAACCTGTTTCTATGGATTTGTCTCCTTTTGGCATTTCATATAAAAGGAATCATACAGTACAGTACGTGGTCTTTCATGTCTTGCTCCTTCCACTTAGCATGTTCTCAAGGTTCAATCATGTTGTAACATGTATCATATTTCATTCCTTTTTACGGAACTATTGGGTTTTGATAGTTACTGAGTTACATTTACTGAGTGATTACTTTGGATCACTGTGCTTACCATTTTATAAATAATCTCTACCTTTAATTCACACAACAATCCAAATCCTGAGATTCCTACTATTATCATCTTCATTTTCCAGCTGAAAAACAGGCTTTTAGAGCTACAATTAACTTATCCAGGCTTAAGCATGGCTAAGTCCAATTCCAGACCCGGTATATTCTTAACCACTACACAAACAATATGATCCCTCCAATCAGCATAACCTGTGAGGAATTTTAACTAAGTCCTGCCCATAGGATGACACAAGTCCCATGGCTTCCTATTCAAACAACTAACCCAGACATAAGACAAGAAGCCTCATAAAAGTCCTATTTGTAAAACAAACTACCAAAGACGGTTTGGAGTACTTGTGAGGCATTATAGTGGACCAAGGCCACAGGGCTGTGTGTCTGTCTTGTCCTCTGCACACCTTGCTACTTCCACCTGGCTCTTGTTACTCTAATCATGAAGGGACTAAGGTGTCACGAGCATCTCCACAGGTGATACTTTCACCCTTCATTTTGGAGCCCCTTCTTTCTGCTCCATACTCCTCTCGGCCTTTTCCAGTCGTTCGCCTATCAGTACCACACTCACAGGTCACTGTCAGGCGTGCATTAAGTGCTTACTGAATAAATGCATTGTCCCTAATATTTATTTCACCTAAGAGTGAACAGGTAGGGGAGCAAAGGTGGGGGTAAGTGGATGCTACTGCTTCTATTAAGATTCTATTCCAATTCCATTCCCAACCTTTCAGTTTAATCACCTAAAACAAGAATCACAATGTACAGATAGAAGAAATAAAGACTAAGCCTGTGTTTTACCAAATTCATCTTCCATGGCCATGATAATCTCCACTTGGTCCAAACTGTCTAAGCCCAGGTCTTTCATAAAATGAGAATTTACTGAGAGCTGCAAGAAAGGAATACCAAACACAAAATTTAGTCTCTGAAAGCATTTGTTTATGATTCCACTTAATCATTATATGGAAGATACTTCTTTTAAATGTAACGAGGCCATAACCAACATTACATATTTAACCTATGCTAGCATACACATGTTGTGCTTTACTTGATTCAACTTTGTTTTGAAGTGGTTAACATATGTGCAAACTTAATGAAGGACTTCACTACACATTTACTAAGATCTTTGAATACTGGTCTGAATAACATCTGAGAGACTTTGGTTTTTCTTGACTAAGACTCTGCACTTTAAAGTGGCATTTCTCTCCTTTACGAATAGCAGACTATTATAAAGTTCAGACCGCTTCCAATTACAAACTGTTTATTATCGCCCTGCCTTTAATTTATAACTCAAGATCACCAGAAAGAAGTCTTCAAAAACCCTTATCAAAAACATGTTACCCATACAACAGATTCAATTATTAAAGAATGAATTTTTGTGTGTGTATCACTGTGAGAAAAAAATCCAAGAGTTAAAAAAGCAAAGGGCAGAACAGTGTTTAAAAGTGTACTACCACTGGCTCGGAGCTCCTAGCTCAGTGGTTAGGGCGCAGACCACATACACTGGAGCTGGCAGGTTCACACTTGACCTGGGCTTGCTAAACAACAACTACTACAACAACAAAAAAATAGCCGGGCTTTGTGGCGGGCGCCTTTAATCCGAGCTACTTGGGAGGCAGAGGTAAGAGAATCGCTTAAGCCCAAGAGTACTATCACTGTACTACCACTTGTGTTATTTAAAAAAGGTTGGAGATATATATATATATACACACACACACATATACCATGCATATATGTGTGTATACTTCCTTACATATGCACTGAATATCTCTGAAAAGGCACTCAAGAGGGCAGAAACATTGCATGTCTCCTAGAAAGGACTAGGTGGCTGGGAGCCAGGGAGACATTTTACTAAATATCCTTTTGGACCTAGTGCATTTTGTACTTTGTGATTAAATAGAAAAAAAATTTAAATCACCATCAGTTACCTTCTCTGGGTCAATCTTGTCATAGAGTTTCAAGACGTAAAGAACACGGTCCTTGATTCCCTCTAATGTCAAAGGAGGAGCGTCACTGTACTGGCAGCACAACTGTGTAACTTGACCTGGAACCTAGAACAAGGGCAGGAAGGAAACACTATCATTGAACCTAAAATGCCTCTACATCAATGCACAAGCTTACAGATAGCTTTTCACAAAGCTTCTTCGGGTTTAGTGAACATACATACACCATCTGATTCTAATTGTGGACATGGGATACAGCAACTTGGGTGTGGTGGCACATGTCTATAATCCCAGCTCCTAGGGAGGCTGAGGTGAAAGGATTACTTGAGCCTGAGAGTTCAAGTCCGAGGTCTGGAGTTCTTAAGGCATTTTCCTATAGAAAGTAGATTTGCTTCTAGGGGCTTAGGTGAGTCTCACCACAAAGGTCTATGAAAAATTATAATTAAAACATTGCCCAGGGTAGGACATGGTGCCTCATGTCAGTAATTCTAGCATTCTGGGAGGGTAAGCGCAAGTGGGTTGCCTGACCTCAGGAATTCAAGACCAGCCTGAGCAAGAGAGAGACCCCATCTCTACTAAAAATAGAAAAACTAGCCAGGAGTGGTGGGTGCCCACAGTCCCAGCTACTAGGGAGGCTGAGGCAAAAGGATCATTTTAGCCCAACAGTTTGAGGTTTCTGTGAGTTGTGATACCATGGTACTTTACTCAGGGCATCAGAGTGAAGCTTTGTCTCAATAAAATAGAAAAAAAAAGGGGGGGGAATGGTATATGGATGGGTGTGGTGGCTCATGCCTGTGATCCCAGCACTTTTGGAGGCCAAGGCAGGAGGACAGCTTGAGGCAAGGAGTTTAAGACCAGCGTGGGCAACATACTGACACCTGTCCCTACAAAAAATAAAACACTAGTCAGGGGAGGTGAAGCATGCCTGTGGTCCCGGCTACTCAGGAGGTAAGGTGTGAAGATTGCTTGAGCCCAGAAGTTTGAGACTGTAGCAAGCTATAACTGTGCCATTTCACTCCCACCTGGGCAGTAGTAAAGTGAGACCCTATCTCTAAAAGAAATGGTACAGATAGAATTCATGCTAAAGAGACAGAGAAAGAAAAGCTGGGGGCCTGAGGGAGTTTGTATACCGCTATCCATGTGTCCTACCAGGCATAAGCATTGTCCCAGCAGCACTGTCAAGTACCTGTAGGGGCCAGGTGGGCACCATATGATTAAATCAAATGAAAGGGGTGTCTACATGGAGGCCACATGCCAGTCTAAAGTGGGGTGCTGCAGGGAGGTCAGCACAAGGCAGTAAGATGCGGTAGGCAAGAGTTCAGACTCTGGAACTAGAGTGCCTACATTTGCACCTCAGCACTGCTGTTCCACCTTGGCAAGTGTCCAAACCTGGGCCTGTTAGGAACCAGACCACACAGCAGGTGAGCTGCTGGCCAGGGAGGGAAGCTTCTTGTGTATTTCCCACTGCTCTTATCACCACCTGAGCTCCACCTCCTGTCAGATCAGTAGCAGCATTAAATTCTCACAGGAGGACAAACCCTACTGTAATCTGCACGTGAGGGATCTAGGCTGTGCTTTTTTTTTTTTAGACAGTCTCAAGCTGTCACCCTGGGTAGAGTGCCGTGACGTCACAGCTCATAGCAACCTCAAACTCTTGGGCTTAAGTGATCCTCTTGACTCAGCCTCCCAAGTAGCTGGGACTACAGGTGCCCCACAACGCCCAGCTATTTTCTGGTTATAGTTGTCATTGTTGTTTGGCAGGCCCAGGCTGGGTTCAAATTTGCCAGCTCCAGTGTATGTGGCTAACGCTCTAGCCGCTTGAGCTACTGGCGCTGAGCTGGTTGTGTGCTCTTTATGAGAGTCTAATGCCTGATTATCTGAGATGGAGATGTAATGTGCTTTAATCATCCCCCAAACCACACCTGTCTCATCCATGGAAACATTGTCTTCCATGAAACTAGTCCCTGGTGATAAAAAAGGTTGGGGACTGCTGACTTAACCCTTCTGTGCTTCAGTTTCCTTATTTGTAAAATGGGGATAAACAGCACCACAATCACAGGATCGTGGTGAGGCATCAGTAAGATAAGAGATTTGGCGCACTGGTCCGCACACATACATAGGGCAAATGCTACTTAGGGTTATCTAAAAGGATCCTGAGAACAATGACCTGCCAGTTTGACACCTTGGCTATAGTGTTGCCCCAAACACTTTATTCTATTCCTTCCCTCCCATATCCTCCCTTCTGGTCTTTTTATTGTTTCCTTATCAGTAAATCAGGCTATGGTACTGCCCTAAGCACTTTAGCTCCTTTAGCTCTCGCAGCAATCCCAAGGGATGTATAGTACTATCACTCTCCCCTTTTGTACATTAGGAAACTGAGGCAGAGTAAGATTAGGTTACCCACCCCCAGGCTTCCCTGCATGGCCTCCTATAGGGTCTTACTGCTCCTTCTGGGTCTCAGCTGTTTAAAGAAAAAAAGGGGGGATACAGAATGGGCAAGCACTTCCCAAAAGCCAACATGGGTTGTTCCTGGATCTATACTTAATCTTGTGCAACATAAACTGCCTACTCCAGACTTCAGAGAAGGTACTGCTTGCAGGAGGCTACTACCCTCTGGACTAGTAACTTAAGCTGATTAGTTTCCATTGGAATCCATTGGAATACTCCACTCAGGACCACCTGTGTCTGAGGGAAACTTAGAGGAAACTAAGGAAATGGCTTTAAAGGCCACTCTAGAGCTGCCAGCTCTAGCCAGGTAGCCCAGACATCTCAAACTCAGCTCTCCAAAACAATTGCTCACAAACCTCTATTCCCTCCCTGCCACCTGGGGCTCTAGCCAGGAATCTCAGTGCCAACTTCTACTTTTCCCATTTTCTCGCAATCTCATTTGCTTGGTCACCTACTTTGGTTGATTGGGAGGAAAGGTCTGGGCACCATATTACACAGAACTGTTAGAAATTCTTTTTGTGCTCTGGCTGCTAGACAGTTTAGGTTTGGGGATGCCTGGATCAAGGCACTACCTTTGTTCTTTATTCTTCCTGTTTTATATCATCTGGCGTTTTTCTTTTTTTCTTAATTAAATCATAAACACATAGATCATGTATACATTAATGCATTTACGGGGTACAATGTGCTGATTTCATATACAATTTGGAATGCTTACATCACACTGGTTAATATATCCCTCACCTCACTTACTTGATTATTGTGTTAAGACATTTATACTTGGGCGGTGCCTGTGGCTCAGTGAGTAGGGCGTCAGCCCCATATACTAAGTGTGGCAGGTTCGAGCCCAGCCCCAACCAAACTGCAACAAAAAATAGCCAGCCACCTGTAGTCCCAGTTACTCAGGAGGCTCAGGCTAGAGAATCGCCTAACCCCAAGAGCTGGATGTTGCTGTGAGCTGTGACACCACCGCACTCTACCAAAGGCAACAAAGTGAGACTCCGTCTCAAAAAAAAAAAAAAAAAAAAATTGTGCTATAAAGTGAAAAATCTGTAGTCATGTACAATGGAATAAGACTCCAAAGAACAAATGACATTCTCTAATTTTATAGCTGTAAAAGTTTATGAAAATTTAAAAAAATTATCAGAATGTATTTGTACAGTCAAATAAATTAGCCAGCATTTTTCTATGTCATGCTGCATAAGTACTTGAAAAATACATGACAGGAAGCAATATATTGTATTTCACAGTGAAAATCTTTCTATTTTGTTTGAAGTTCTTGAACTAAAATCACCTTTTCCATCTCAGATGTCACACATTGTTCCATTTGCAATGAGAAATTTAAAAACCTATCACCTGACAAGTCCAGCAGTTTGGGGATGAGTGCAGCTCCCTGGGATCCAGGGAGGACTGCTCAGGTGGGAAAATTCCACAAACAAAACCTTCCTGATTGTTCAGATCAAAGAAATCCCGCCCCACCACCCTTTCAAAGTACACCTAAGGGGTTCATTTTGTTCATTTTCATTAGGCTAGTAAAATTTAAACATTTTCCAATATATTGTTATTTAAATGCAACAATTTCTATTATGAAAGATGTTGCTTTTAATGTTTCTGAAAAAATTTATAAGGTGATACATAAAAACACCTGTGACTTTTAAAAATAGTCACCCAGGCCCCATTTCTAGGTTCTAGATTCTAATTAAATCAGCCTGGGCATCCTTATTATTTTTTTTCAGTGACAGAGCCTCACTTTGTCTCCCTCGTAGAGTGCCATGACGTCACAGCTCACAGCAACCTCCAGCTCTTGGGCTTAGGCGATTCTCTTGCCTCAGCCTCCCAAGTAGCTGGGACCACAGGCGCCTGCCACAATGCCCGGCTATTTTTGTTGTTGTTGTTGCAGTTTGGCCGGGGCTGTGTTTGAACCTGCCACTCTTGGTTGGTATATGGGGCCGCCCCCATCCTCACTTTTTATTTTAACATAGTCAAGGTTGAAATTACTATTACATGAAGTCCTTGAGTTTGAAAAGTGGTTTCATAACTTGAGCTTAGGAGTCTATCCTAACTTAAGGCAGTAGTTCCTAATCTTGACTGCATTTCAAAGTCAACCTGGGAACTTAAAAAAAAAAAAGTCATGCCAGGGTCTCATCATAGAGTAAATCAGCGGAAAGGAAAGGGGAGCGAGGGAGCGAGGAATTTTTTCTAAGTTACCAGATGATCTGAATGGGCAGCTAAGATTGAAAATTACTGCCAACCCACCTCAGTGAGTGCTGTCTTCCACATATTTTTCATCAGATAAGAAAGCTACATACAACTTGTTTCCTAGCTTTACTTACAACAGGCTCGGAAACAGGCAAAGGTGCCAGAGAAAAATAAAAACAAGAATTGAGAACTGCTCTGGAAAAGAGTATAGGCCAGGGTGGCTTCCTCTTGCACCGTTACCATTACAACTAACGGCAGCCAATATTTTGAAAGTCTACTAACTACTGCACTAAGTGCTCTATCCTTATTATCCCATCTAAAATCTCACTGCTGCGCCACAAGGTAGAGACTAGTATCCCAATTTT
Source organism: Loris lydekkerianus (assembly GCA_963574355.1). NCBI lineage: Eukaryota > Metazoa > Chordata > Mammalia > Primates > Lorisidae > Loris > Loris lydekkerianus. Next base: position 30,657 of record CAUYPK010117227.1, read on the forward strand.
GCTGTTTGGTCTGAGGCTAGGTGAAGTTACGAGACTTGTCCAAAGTTTCGGAAAGGGGCAACCAGCATTTGAACTCAAGCACAGAAACGTCTGACTCAAGCATCTGTGCTCTTGCTCGTAATCATTAGGTCACCTGGCTTCCTGGCAGGTGTAAACCAGACACCGTTAAACAGCAGGGCTGGGGAGCTAGCCAGCCGTCCTCCGGGTCGCCCCTACCTGCAGTAAACGCGGCCCGCCTACTCAATTTCCCACCCCCACTTCGGAGTAGGCCAGATCCCTGACCCCTGCCAAGCCCCAGCAAAGTCACCGGCGAGTCACCTGCGCGAGCACCGAGGACGGCTGCGAAGCCCCGGGCCTTGTCTGGCTCCCCGCGAGGCACAGAACAGTGCTGAGCGGTCGGGCTGCGGCTGGCGTGGGGATCCGGGACAGCGGCGCGAAGGCCGCGGGCAGGCGGCGGACAGAGGAGTAAAGGACACGAGCCGCCATAGCTACGCTGACCCAGGATGCACTGCGCCGCAGCCTCCAGTCCTGGGTTCCTCTCTGGCCACGCGCAGGCGACGCACAGAGCGGCGCTTCCAGGAGCCGCTGGACGTGGCGACTCCTGGCGGCTCCTGGTGGAATCGCATCGTTCTGGCCGCTCTGTGCAGCTTTCCAGGATTGCACGGTATGGGCTGCTTCTTGCCAGAACTAAAACTAGCGGACACCTCTTTCCCTAAACACATTAATCATTGATACAAGAAACGTATTTTTATTTCTTCTGTGAAAGTTCTGAAATATAATTTTTTTTTGTTTTTTTTTGGCCAGGGCTGGATTTTTTTTTTTTTTTTTTTTTTTTAGGACACATTAAAATTTGCTTTATGCTTCTTTGGGGGGGAAAAAAAAAACACTTGTAGTGAATGAACAAGAAACATTTTTATACTATTATTTGTATCTACCATGCCTTGAATTCATAGGGGAAGAGGTTCCAGTAGCTCAGGGAGGCACGTTGCTATTGAATGTGACAAAGTGTTGATTGACTTTTGAATTCATGGGAAATAGGTTCCAGCGCCTTGTATCACTGTTACATGGGGACTATTGGTTATCCTGTGTGCTATGCTGTACACATATTATGCCATTAGCTCATGGGGAATAAATAGGTTCTTGCACCTACAAACATGTGGCAACTGGTTCTCCTGTGTGCTATGTTAT
>CAUYPK010117228.1:0-15710 GCA_963574355.1 Loris lydekkerianus
GTGATACCATCTCAGGGTGGGCAAGGGACTTAAAGGGAAACTTCTCTAAAGAAGACAGATGCATGATCTACAAACACATGAAAAAAAGCTCATCATCCTTAATCATCAGAGAAATGCAAATCAAAACTACTTTAAGATATCACCTAACCCCAGTAAGAGTAGCCCACATAACAAAATCCCAAAACCAGAGATGTTGGCGTGGATGTGGAGAAAAGGGCACACTTCTACAGTGCTGGTGGGAATGCACACTAATATGTCCCTTTTGGAAGCATGTTTGGAGAATACTTAGAGGTCTAAAAATGGAGCTGCCATTCAATCCTATAAGTCCTTTACTATGTTTATACGCACAATACCAAAAATCACAATATAACAAAGACATCTGTACCAGAATGTTTATTGTAGCCCAACTCATAATTGCTAAGTCATAGAAGAAGCCCAAGTGCCCATCAACCCACGAATGGACTAACAAATTGTGATACATGTATACCATGGAATATTATGCAGCCTTAAAGAAAGATGGAGATTTTACCTCTTTCATGTTTACATGGATGGAGCTGGAATATATTCTTCTTAGCAAAGTATCTCAAGAATGGAAGAAAAGGTATCCAATGTATTCATCCCTACTATGAAGCTAATTTATAACTTTCATATGAAGGGTATAATCCAACTATAGCCCAAGAATATGGGGAAAGGGGCAAGGGATGAGAAGGAAGGGGGGAGGTTGGGTGGAGGGTGGGTAATGGTGAGGCCACACCTACTGTGCATCTTAGAATGGGTACTGGCGAAACCTACTAAATGCAGAATACAAATGTCTACATACAATAACTAAGAAAATGCCATGAAGGCTACATTGAACAGTTTGATGAGAATATTTCAGATTGTATATGAAACCAGCACATTGTACCCCTTGATTGTACAAATGTACACAGCTATGATTTAACAATAAAAATAAATAAATATAAAAAAAATAAAGTGACTATAGTTAAAGATCTACATCTTTAAGGAGAATGCTTTAGTTCTGGGGTGGGGTTTAAGACATCAAAGGGTAAGACTTATCAGATTCTAGGGGCAAAGGCCAGTTGAGGTTTACTTGCTAGCATTAGCTTTAGTATTTTTAGTGTTTTTGTTAGTGCCTGTGTTAAAGCATGCTGTAGGTTTTGAGGGATCTGTTCCTAACCCTGTATTTCCCATGAGTCCTGCTACATTTAATGTATAATTTTGAAAAATGTTAGAATGCATATACAAGGGCTGTCCAGAAAGTATCCAGCCACATGCTTCTATTTTTCACATTATATGGCTGGATACTTCCCAAACAGCCCTCTACACATAGTGGCATGGAAGAAACCCCCTGTGCCTACTATTTTTCTTTTTTCTTTTCTTTTTTTTTTTTAGAGACAGAGTTTCACTTTGTAGCCCTTGGTAGAGTGCGATGGCATCACAGCCTTTAACTCCTGGGCTTAGGTGATTCTCTTGCCTCAGCCTCTGGAGTAATTGGGACTATATGCACCTGCCACAATGCCCAGCTATTTTTTTGTTGCAGTTTGGCCAGGGCTGGGTTCAAACCTGCCACCCTCGGTATACGGGGTCAGCGCCCTACTCACTGAGCCACAGGTGCCGCCCCCTATTTTTTTTCTTTGCTTTTCTCTCTCTCTTTCTTTCTTTCTTTCTTTCTTTTTTTTTTTTTTTGAGACAGAGCCTCAAGCTATAGCCCTAGGTAGAGTGCCATGGCATTATAGCTCACAGCAACCTCCAACTCCTGGGCTCAAGTGATTCTCCTGCCTCAGCCTCCCAAGTAGCTGGGACTACAGACGCCTGCCACAGAACCTGGCTATTTTTTGGTTGCAGCCGTAATTGTTGTTTGGCAGGCCCGGGCTGGATTCGAACCCGCCAGCTCAGGTGTATGTGGCTGGCGCCTTAGCCGCTTGAGCCAGAGGCGCCGAGCACCTTAATGAGATTGGCTCTATTTACTATTACCTTTTAAGAAACGAGAAAACTAAGGCCCCGAGGGAAATATGACCAGCAGAATAAGTGTTTAAAGGAGGTGATATAAATCTGGATGGGGGAAGTGCGAGGTCCTATCCTTTAAGTTATACCCATGACAGAGCTCTCTTAAAAGGTGAGTTTGCTGGGAAAGAAGATGTCATTAGAATGAAGCATCATGTAGCACAGGTGTCCTCCAACTGCAGCCCACAGGCCACATGAAGTGGTGTGAATTGTATTTGTTCCAGTTTTGTTTTTTACTTCAAAATAAGATATGTGCAGTGTGCATAGGAATTTGTTCATAGTTTGTTTTTTTTTTTAAACTATAGTCCAGCCCTCCAATTGTCTGAGGGACAGTGAATTGGCCCCCTGTTTAAAAAGTTTGAGGACACCTGATGTAGAAAGTAGGATATATAACCCTACTTGATGAAAACTCATTTTTGTTTTTTAGCTTTGCCACACACGTTCAAAAGCATAATTCGTTTCATCCAGGCAGATTATTATTCTTTTCAAGCTTTTACTCAAGCTGTTAATAGACAGTCAATGTGAAGTAGTGCTAGGTATGATGAACTATAGTGGTTACACAGGCTTGTACCTCTAAAACCGGTTATTCTGGTCACTTGGAGCTAATTATCTACAACTAACTAACTTCCTCATTCCCTCCCTTCTTTCCTTCTTCTTTCTTTTCTTTCCTTCCTTCCTTTCTTCTTTTCCCCCCAAGTTTGATTACCTGCTTAGCAAAGTCGGGCCAGGCATGGGAGATGGAGACCCCATAAATGTCCCATAGATATGCTTCTAACAGGTGCAGTGGCTTTCCTCTCTACCTGAGATTTCTGCCTGTAGAGAAATTCTTTTAGAAATTGATTTAATGGGAGTAAGTGAAATTTTCATGGTAAACAGGCCTTATGTGTGAGCATGGGCTTCAGGCATTAGCAAGCAGAATGTACTAGGTGATATTATCCTCAATTGCCTTTCTCTAAATCTGAAGATTAGTGAAAACCATTCTTGTTTTCATAATGAGTCATAATGCAACAAAGGACTACAAGAGCTGACCACATCACCCACTGATTGTATTCTGAGATTCTGGAAAGGGACAATTTCATCATTGAATTACCATTTTATTTGAAATTTCATAGAGAAATAGAATGTATAAAAAATTGGAAAATAATGCCTGTCAATTTATAAGGAAAGAAAAATGTGACGTTGCCTTTTACAATCCTCCCTTCTACTCTTTTGTAACAAAATGCTTTTCTGATTTATTCTTACATTTTCTTTCTGGTGACAAGTACCTGATGGTTAGTTACAGCTTCTGTTTTGAGAACAAATTTGGATTTCAAAGCACCCCAGTAGATGCAGATCAGAGGTTAGCAAAACGTGCTCTAAAAATGATGTCTATCAGAATCACATGAAGTATTCAGCAGATAAAATAAATAAACCACACACCTGTTTATGAAATTAGTATATTTGGTTGTGGTCAAAGCCTCTACATTTTAAACAAGGTCCTTATGGCTTCTACACATACTAAAGTTTAGTGTGTATAAAACTTAGATTTAAATTTCACATGTATATGTGAAAATTAAAAAAAAAAATTTAAATTTAGATTTAAATTACTAACTTAGAAAATTCAGAGAATTTGCAATAGTTATAGTTGTTGCAAGTAGGTAAAAAAGCCATTGGTGGGTTAATTACTATAAATCCCAAGTTTTCCTCTGACAGATTGGACAGTGTTTATTTCTTCACCCAAATTAAGAAAATCAAATAATTTATTCTCAGTCAAAGATTGAGGACCAAGTCAGTGAATCAAAATTTAGTTGTGCCGCCAATCTCGGCAGTCTTGTAAGTACTGAAAAATGATGTAAACAACCTATACAGAAAGTTTGTCAGGGTAGTGAAATTAATTTGTAAGTACAGAAATAGCCTTAAAACAAATACAACCAGCAAGATTATCAGTATGTTCAGGTTTATACTGAAATCTTTAGTTACAGAAAAGGAAATTTCTGAAATAAACATAGATCCATGTAGTAGGTGACTCAGGATCTGTATGTTGCTAAATCTAAGAGACTCTTTTCAGTACTGAACTTGCCTTTTGATATTGCTGAACACTCCATCCGTTTTTAAATCGTCTCTTCTCTTTGCTTCTGTGATTCCATGTTGTGTTAGTGAAGAAAATACTTTTTTTGTAATAGACAAACCCCGAATCTTGGTGGCTTAATACAAGAGAAGTGTCTTTGTCATTCATGTTAAGTCCAAAAGTGTTTTCCCCCAGAGGATGAGGAATTTTCCTGGCTTCCTCTGGGGGTTGACATGGAGCCACTAGATGGAGGGGAAAGTTCTTACCCATGAGCTTGGTGAGCGGCATTTGGATCAATCACTGTTGTTCTCATTCCGTTAGAGAACTCAGTTAGTTAAGAGTTCAATCTTATGGCAATATCTGCCTGCCTGAGAGGCTGGGAAATACCGCCTGGAAAGCATAAGCAGGTTGGTGCTCAGCTAACAATCTATGCCTGCTAAAGTGACTCCTTTTGTTTTCTCTTATTTTTTTTCATGCTTGTTGTCTTGTGACTTTTTTTGTTCTTTGTTCAGCCTCAAAACCCTGATTTGCTTCATGGCTCTGTCCTAAGTCTCTATCTCTTAAAAATTTGCCTGGGCAATCTCATATTTTCACATATATCTTTGGGACCCCCCAAACAAGTCTAATTGCTACTGAAACTCCACTTTTCAATGAATCAACCTCAAATGTGCAAAAGCAAACTCTTCGGCTCCATCCTGAATCTTCTCTCCATCTAGTTTTTCTTGAAACAGTAAATGCCACCAATCTCCTTCAAATTGCCCAAATTGGAGACCCAGTGGGGCTCTCTGACCCCTTCTGCCCTACCCTTCATAGACCAGTCAATCATTAAGCACTGTTGATTTTAGTTGCTAAATTTCTCTTAAACCCAACCACTTCTCTCCATTTTCTGTCCATGCTCCTCTGCGATCTGAGTAAAGTCCATCATTATCTCTTTCTCCTTCCCAGTTTCTTCCTGCAGTCTTGCTCTCCCCCAATCTATTCTCTGCCCTCCCATCAAAGTCATTTTCAAAAAATTAAGTTATGATAATATCTTTTCTCTGCTTTCAGTCTTTCAATCGTTCAAGTGTATAATTCTTTCTCTTTTTCCTCCAGGCCTCAGCACATCCTATTCTCTCTCCTAAGATCTCATTTCCCTGACCTCTTTGAAAGGCTAAATTCTGTTTCCATGGAAGCAGCAGCTCTGTCACTCATGTTTACTTCCATATCTCCAAGGTTCTCAGTGAGGACACAGAAATTTGTTGGTGAATGAACAAAGTTATCAAGTGAGAAACTCAGCCAGCTGCTATCATATTTTTTGCCTATGCTGTGATACAAATGGTTGGTTATGTGTCCCAGCTAAATTCCCTTTGAAACAAAATTCCAGAAGTCAAGCTTCTGATGGCATATTGACATAACAATCACCTGCTCTGATGGAAAGAATAGGATTACTCTTTCTTTGCACACACTTTTTAATTTCCATTATCATCAACCTCCTCAAAAAACCCTGGCAAAGCCAGGGAATGATTTCTGTAACACCTCCCAGAGGAACAAAGTAAAGGAAATCAGAGAGACATCTGTGCATTGTTTAATACCTCCAATAGCCTTTCATCAACTGTAAATTACTTGACAACAGCTGGGCAAGAAGGAAGGAACAGTTATTTTGCTTTAAAAAAGAGGGATTGATATGACAAATTTGATGCTTTCAAGTTTTATCATGTACAAAGTTATGATAGCTTTTTTAAAGTTAGAACTGGTAATTATAATACTAATCAGGAGACATAAATATGTTGAGTATGTACACAAAGTGAATAGGGACAATTCTAAAAATACCAATCAACTTTGGAAAACTTAAACGGAAAAAATGTGCAACTTGGATAGATGCCGGACATTGTCATTCTGACCTGCCTCCAGCCCTGAAGAATTGATTTTTCCAGATGTAGAGTGCTGTCTGCCATCTTTTGGTTAAAGAAAGCAACTTCACCCAAGGTCACACCGCTTTCTCAGGTCACTTTGTTCTACTGACTGGTTGACTTGAGCATGTATTAGCCTAGGCCTCTTAAGTCAACGTGGGGCAACTCTTAAGGGATGTCAGAGAAATGTCGAGCTTCTTGTGGGACTGGTTGGCACCTTGAATTGAACAAACCCCAGCCCACATTCTTGCTTTGTCTCTTATTGCCTTCTAAGGTGTTGATTCAGAAACACTCCCTGATAAACTTCCTGTTATGTTCATCTCCATATGTTGTCTCAGATTCAGTCCCCTCTACTATGCTAAAAATTTAGTCTCAAATAAGAATATATATGTGAAATTTAGTAAATGTAGAATGTAAATGTCTTAGCACAATAACTAAAAAAATGCCAGGAAGGCTAAGAAAAAGAATTTGCTTACTCTGTTATCCACTGAGTTCTGGATGGTAAACTTGGGAGATTAAAGATGTTTTTTAACGAGAGGGGCAAGGGAATTTAGGGAGGAACTGGAACATGATGTAGAGAACAGACTGACTCTTGGAAGCTTTAGCTTTAGTTAGGGAAACTTATTTAACTATCCTAGGTGACCTGAGGATTTTGCTATGAGAAGAAATCTCTTCTGCCTCTGACCCATACAGAGCTTCATGGCTGTTCTTGCAATTTTGCTTTTATGTTCTGTCTTATATCATTAGTGTGCTATTTTTTGACAAGTAGCTTATCACTCAACATGCTGTGCTTCATTGTTTCTACAGAAATTCTAGCTTAGCATCTTCAGTGTTATGGTAATTTAATGTTAATGAATTATTGTTGGATAAAGTTTCTTAAAAATTGATATCTAAAAAAAAAAAAGACAGAAAAATTGGTATCTACCTAGTCATTTATTTATTTATTTCTCAGCCTGGCCTTTCCATATTATAACATTTTTGGCATCCAATCTGATTTTGAAAAGTCATCAAAAGCCACTTTTGAGTCCTGGTTAAATATAATAAATAAATTTTCTCTTATCTACCTTTTTGTTTACTGGCATACCTGAACTTAAAATCCTGTTATAATATAGAAAGTCATTCCATCTAAAGTCAAGAACTTAACATGGCCCAGAAGCTTTGCAGAATGCTCTGCCTGCAATCTTCGTATACCTTCTGGATTTTGAAAAAAATATCTTCTATATATATATATATATAATCCATATATTATATATGTATTATATATAATCCATATATTATATATAAATATAATATAATATATAATATATTTATAATGTAATATGTGTATAATATATATTATATTTATATATAACATATATATAAATATATAATATAATATAATATATTATATATAAATAAATATATATATATATTTTCTACTCCTCTTGTCTTGTGTTTAACTTGTTTGGAATTGGCAGTTCATTTAGGAAATAATTAGACTGATCATCCTGAATTAGAATAATTGATTAATAAAAACTGATGCTATATACTGACCATGTAACAGGGAGGCAAGAACATTGTGGAGTCAGTTTTTAGGCCCTGAATGTTGAGTGATGAGCCCAGGTCTTATGGGAGAAGGCTGCTCATGCCAGACTACTGAATCTTCTTTGACATTTTAATTAGCAGGACCTATAATATTTTCTTTGCTGTTGAAGCTGTTTTTGCTTTTGTCAGTGAAGAAGTGAGTTAGTTTTCTAGTCATTGAAAGAAGAATGGGGGACTGGCAAGAGGGACTGAAATTAGAAACTCATTTTATTGACTGCCTACTGCATGCTCTTACTGTGCTGCACTCCCAGTTGAAGCTACCAATGGATACACACGTGATGTTGCCACCTAAGGTGAGTTCTGGCAGCAGCACAGCTAGAGGAGGACCAACACAATTCTAGAAGCTGGAACCTGCACCCAGGAGGAATGAAGCTTTCTTGCTAGAGGCCTTTTAGGTTAATATAAGAGTGCAGACAATTAGGTTACAATGTTTGCATCTGTTAGGTATAGTCCCTGTTGTAGTTGTGTCCTGTACCTAAGAGGTGTGCCATATCCTCACGTTGTGCCCATTAAGTGGAAGCACATCAATCCTCCTCGCTAGAGGCTTTTAAACTTTTATTTCAAGCTGGGTGTGGTGGCTCACACCTGTAATCCTAGCATTCTGGAAGGCTGAGGCAAGTGGATTGCTTGAACTCAAAAGTCTGAGACCAGCCGGAACAAAAGTGAGACCTCGTCTCTACTTAAAAATAGAAGGAATCTAGCCAGGCATGATGGAACATGACTGTAGTCCCAGCAATTGGTGAGACTGAGGTAAGAAGATCACTTAAGCCCAAGAGTTTGAGGTTGCTGCCATGGTGCTCTACCAAGTGCAACAAAGTGAGACTCTGTTTCCATTCAATTAATAAAAGTTTATTTCAGGATATTTCGTAGGAAAAAGTAAACTCATATGTTGTTCTATTGAGTTACGCTTTCCAAATATTCTGTTTAAGAAAAATCTTCAGGGGCAACGCCTGTGTCTCAGTGAGTAGGGCGCCAGCCCCATACACTGAGGGTGGCGGGTTGGAACCCAGCCCTGGCCAAACTGCAACAAAAAAATTGCTGGGGTTGTGGCAGGTGCCTGTAGTCCCAGCTACTTGGGAGGCTGCAGCATAAGAATTGCCTAAGCCCAAGAGCTGGAGGTGGCTTTGAGCTGTGATGGCATGGCACTCTACCAAGGGCGACAAAGTGAGACTCTGTCTCTTAAAAAAAAAAGAAAAATCTTCAGGTTTAAGTAGGAGATTGTCTCCTTTTGACAGATAGTGTCCCAAAATCACCTCTGTGAGCACAACCTTAACCATAGAAAAGATCAGAATTATACCTATGTTCTAATGAAAATGGAGCTTCTATTTTTTACATTTACTTGTATAATGTGGTAAAAAATCACCCCACATTTCTTTCCCATGTATTTTTACCTGTAGCAAGTCCCTTGTGGATCTGAGATGTGTTCATAGCATCATGGAGGAAGCAAGGGAAGAACAAGAAGGGGAGAAAATAATAAACATGAGGTCAGTGGTTTCAAGATATTAGGATCATGGGCTGGACGCAGAGGTGCAACTGTGGAATCTGTACACATTTATATCTTGTTATCTGCTCTTTCCAGTTAAGAAAAGAAAGTACTTGGCTCAGTGCCCATAGCTCAGCGGTTAAGGGCACCGGCCACATATACTGGGGATGGTGGGTTCGAACCCGGCCAGGGCCTGCTAAACAACAACAACTACAACAACAAAAAAATATAGCCGAGTGTTACAGCAAGTGCCCATGGTCTCAGCTACTTGGGAGGCTGAGGCAAAAGAATTTCTTAAGCACAAGAGTTTGAAGTTGCTGTGCTGTGACACCACAGCAGTGTACTGAGGGTGACATAGTGAGACTCTGGCTAAAAAGAAAAAAGAAAAGAAGTACTCAAAGAGGAAAGTAGATGGTGGCTATTGGCTCTAGTTTACTTCTCTAGGAAACAACTATTTCTTTTTAAGAAATGAAGTACTGAAAAGGAAAACATAAATCCATTTCTTACTCAGGAGATGTAATTGATGCATGCTCATATTTCTGGACTTCCATGAAGCAATAGATACAGAGAACTTTTGCCTGTGGTTTCTGTAATAATTTAATTGGGAATGTGCTTTGCTCGAAGCAAACGTGTAATCCCAATATCAGGAGTTTGACACTTAAAGTCTAACAAGGATTGATGGGAGTCCCATTCCCAGGACTGCAGAAGACTACAGTTCTTTCCAAGATTGCCACGGAGCTTCAGAGGGGCTCGTGTCCTCATGTTTACTTCTGACATGAGACATCTCCTTCCACCAGTTTGCCCAATTTTTATGAATTGACTCATTCATGTTGTTTTCCTTCTGTCCTGTGAACCCTGAGATTGGATTTGCATATTTTTCTTAACTTCTATTCTCACAACAATGCAAACAAACAATAAAAAAAAGAAAGAAAAACAGAAAACTCCCATACAAAGCAATTTTGTGTGAATGGGAAAGTTTCCTGAAATACATCAGTGTAAAAATGCACATCATATCTTCATAAACAAATTCAAACTAATCAGTCATTTTATTATTTATTTATTTTTTTTTTTGAGGCAGGGTCTCAAGCTGTCACCCTGGGTAGAGTGTCGTGGTGTCATATCTCACAGCAACCTCAAACTCTTGGGCTCAAGCGATTCTCTTGCCTCAGCCTCCCAAGTAGCTGGGACTACAGGCACCTGCCACAATGCCTGGCTACTTTTTTTGTTGCTGCAGTTGTCGTTGTTGTTTAACAGGCCCGGGCTGGGTTCAAACCCTCCAGCCTCGGTATATGTGGCCCATGTCCTACCCACTGAGCTATGGGCACTAACAATCAGTCAACATCTTTGAGATAAACTGTCCTTTAGCTACCACACCACTAGGGACATTTTCGTGGCAGCTTCTTTCCCATTTCTACTTTCTTCTCAGCCCTACAACTTTCTTGCCAACAACTTTGCTGGCAGCCCTGCTCTCAAATCCAATGTGATAAAGCTCTTTCTGGCCCTTCTCGCCTGGCATTGAGCTGCATAGCAGGATAGAAAACTTAAAGCCCTTAGGAGGATTAAATGAGATGATAAATGTAAAAGACAAATCATAAACAGTGTCTACAAATAAGTACATGATCGTCATTAGTAAGTGTTAAGTTTTAATTTGAATACAGAGACCTCCAGAATCTGAATTTAGGGAATGAGCCTAAGCTGGGGGTGGGAGTGGGGAGCACTCAGCTGGTTCTTGATACAAGTCAGTACTTGTCATACTTCATATGATTTCCTAGGAACCCTGGGCCCCTAGTTCTCTGTCACTACAATTCAGTGGTAGAATGAGGCAGCTAACCACCCAGGGGTCAAGCAGGTGAGTACTGAACATTAGTCAATTAACGAATTTAACAAGAAGGAAAGGCAATAACTATCTTTTAAAATGTCACATAGCTGACTAAGCTGATCAATGACAATTTGCTTTAAGCTTTACAATCCAAATAAACAATACAAAGGTACAACGAGCTGTCTTAGAAATCTCAGACTGGTTGTGATGTCACTGCACTGTGCGAACCTCATCTTCCTTCCTTCCTTCCTTCCTTCCTCCCTTCCTCCCTCCCTCCGTCCCTCCCTTCCTTCCTTCCTTCCTTCCCTCCTTTCCTTAAACTGCCCTTTTTTTCTCTTCTACTCAACCTTTTTTATTCTTTTGACTCTGTTGATACCTTGCTTTAATGGATGATAATTTGAGAACTATAGCAGTTCACTCTTCCTTAGAACTTATTACATATATTTAATGAGTGGCCAGTTTTACCTTTAAAAACACATAGATTGACGCTTTTCCTCTGTAACTAAAGCAAATCTTCTTACCTTTTTTTTTTTTTAATTTTTTACACTCAATTGATTTTTCTTATAAGGATACTAACTGTTCCTTGATTAAAAATGGCTTATTCACCTGGGCCCAAATGTTTCCCCTTCAGGCTGTGTTTAGCTACCTCGGCATAGTTTCTTGAGTTATTTAACAACCATTTCTTGAAGATTTATTGTATGTTACACACCGATACTGTGTATTAAATAAAATTTGGCTTCTTCCCTTAAGGAGCATGTAGTATATCTGGAGAGACAAGACATAAAATACATAATACATAATTTAAATAACTATTCAAGACATTACATATAAACTCCCTACTGTATGTCCTATTTAAAAGTTTGAAAATTAAATATGCCAGACCTAGTTTAGTGATCCGGTTACATTGTCTCTAATTTCCTAGCAGCAGACTACATTCTGATGAATGGCACCTTCCAGGGCTCTTTAAAAGGAAGTAATAAGTGAGTTCATTTTGTTTTAGAATGAGATCCATCACGAATTCTATTAAGCAATGATATTTTCTCTACCAAAAAATTATTATAATAGATTTTACCCCACCCATGTTCTTAATCCACTATCTCTGGCACATACTCAAAATAGAGCATCACTTAAAAGAAAGCCACATTATTACCTAATATATATGACTGATATTTCATTTAAAATGTTATTTTAGGTGTAACAGTAAAGTCCTTCTACTCAATCAAGCAAATGGAGCAGGATTCTCTATAAAAAGAACTGAAGACAAATACTTTTAAAATATATATATGAAAAAATACTCACTGGTTGTCTGAGATAGGGAATAAATTACCAAGCCCCAGAGGAAGTCCTTAACCAGGAAGAAGAAAGCATCCTTTCTTATTGAAGTCTGGGGTACAAGTGAAAGAGACTGACCACTTTCCCCTTCCAGGTGATATGTGTGTTTAAATCATGCTTGAGCCTGGGAGGCTCACAGATCTGTGGCTTCACCTGACTGAGATCACAGGTCAGTGCGGAGAAAGCCAGATAAGGATGGAGAAAGTTTCATATGTCTTTCATATGTCCACTTGGATTTTAATTTATTCTCTAAGAGCAATTTATTCCTCTGGAAGACAGGGGCAGGAGTACAGAGCAGGATAAGACATTATTCATTTATCACCTGAAGGTTCTCAAAGTAATATTCACCTGACTTGGTCAACAAAGGCAGCTTCCCAAAGTATCTGAACTACCTTAGAGAGCAGGCACGGAGTAGAGAGGAGACAAATGGAAGGTCAGAGTTGGTTGACATTTGATATGCAGTGAAAGGAAATAGCATAAGAAAGAGAATAGTGGCTTGAATGGAGAGAAAATAACAGAATTTCAGGAGCTCTGGTTTTGAGAAGAGCTAGATAAAGAAGGTGTCAGAAATAAGTGTAAATCTACTGTTTAGTGGGCCTGAGAAGTATTTAATTTTAAATGCACATGTGTGTATATGTGTGTTTGTGATGAATAGTAACATATGCATGTTTTCAAATGTTTTAGAGGCTCAAAAAGCATATATTGAAAATATTCCTACGATCACTGCCTCTAAGCCACCCCTGCCAATCCCAGAAGCAAGTGTTGTTACCAGTCTTTTGTGTATCCTTCCAGACACATTTTATGCATATATAATAAGACTATATTTATTCTCGTTCTTTGCCAATATGGAGGAAGAATTTTTGAGTCTTCTGTGCTGATGGTTTGTTAGTCAGTTAAGCCATCTGAAAGTTAGATGCTTCCTCTGAATAAGAGACAAGCTCTAGGTCATCAGAATTAGCATGAATGCCAACTCCTTTTCCTGTGAGATAAAGAAAATAAAATAAAATGGAGAAATAATCTGCTGAAAATGGAGCAATATGTGCAATTGTTTGAATGAAGGTCACCATTACCCATCTACGTTTGTTCTTACCATGGAATATAGAGGGGTAGTGCCCTTGCCTCATGTTATTAGATATTCATCAAAGTGGAAGAGCTGCAACAGAACAAGAAGTAACAGGACCTAACCAAAGGGGGGCTATCCTTTATAGCTCTGTTACACTATAATTTAGGTATGATTTTTAATAATTATTATGTAATGTTTATTTTCAGAATTCCAGACACTTAACATTCAAAATTATGTCTACAAAGAAGTGAATAGTCTTTGACCTATTTTCTCATTGTCTTTGGCACTGATATATCTAGTTCCTTCCTTAAATTCTAAATCCTCAAGGCCAGAATCTATGCCTTATTTTTCTTTCTACTTTTTACTTGGTCTAGGAATTAGAGCACGATAGGCGCTCTATAAATACGTGTTGAATAAATGATTAAATTTATAAATAAATCAACAAACCCTCAATCAATCTATGACTTAATTTCTGTACTTTTGAACAATGAGTATTTCCATTTGAACTTTAATTAAAATAGAAAAAAAAAAGATGAGTCCAGTTTTTAGTATTGTTCCATGGAAACTTTCCATGAAATCCAAGGTAGCAGTTCTTATGTTAATTTTGCTAGATTAAGATTAAGATGTTAATGAAGAAAAATTTATAGCTAGTCTACCTTCACTTTCTAATACGATAAAACATTTGTGTATCTGGAATAAAAGACAAATTAAAAATAAGAGATTAATTTTACATTTAATCAATATTTAAAAACAAATTTTAGTTTTGTTTTACTACTATAGAGGTAGTAAATCAATCATTCTGCTAGGTTGATAGTTAGGATCTCTGTCAATCTGCCAATCTACCTATCAGAACTTAGCATACCAATGGTGACAGAATGCAGAGGACTCCCTATCCACAGGTCAAAGAGCACAGGTAAATAGGGTCTGGAAGGTGGTCTAGAACAACATCATGGCTAGGCTAATTATCATGTCATTAGCCTAAATCTATATTGTGGTTCACTCCCCCCAAATGGGCTTTTAGGGAGGCTCATGGGAGGTCCACAGGCACAGTAAAACTGGGTCATATAATTCCCAACTGTCCATCCAACTGGTTCCATGGTGACCTCTAAACCATGAGAAGGGTCCAATTCAGACACTATAAAACGAGACCCCAGATCATAACCAAGGCCATTTTTTGTCATGACAAGGGGTCCGTTCACTGTATGTGGTGAACAGATCTTGCTCTGCAAACCTATCTTTCTCTTCCTCAATAAACTTTGTTTCATGCTTGGCATGCTTTTAGTGGGTCTGTTTGTTGTTCAACCAAGAACACATCAAGAATGGGAGATATAGGGTGGCACCTGTGGCTCAGTGAATAAGGCGCCAGCCCCATGAACTGAGGGTGGCAGGTTCAAACCCAGCTCTGACCAAATTGCAACAAAAAAATAGCCGGGCCTTGTGGTGGGCGCCTGTGGTCCCAGCTACTCAGGAGACTGAGGCAAGAGAATCGCCTAAGCTCAGGAGTTGGAGGTTGCTGTGAGCTGTGTGATGGCAGGGCACACTACCAAGGGTGATAGAGTGAGATTCCATCTCTAAAAAAAAAAAAAAAGAAAGAAAGAAAGAAAAAGAAAAATGTAGACAACTGCCTGATTTCAAATTTACTATAATGAAGAGTTTTGATGTTATTAATTAATTGACTTAAAAGATGACACAGTCTGCACAATTACAATATCAGTAAAAAAAATACAGACTTGTGCCTATGAAACAAGCTTTGGAAGAACTGTCCATTATTATGGTTGCTGAAAAACAGTAACGTGCTTCGCACAGCTTTGCTATCAGGAGGCTTTACATTTGACATTTTGGAAGCAAGAAAAGCAAATGGCTTGAAAAGTTGAAAAGCCAATTCATCATAATATCTGACATTTGGGAGCTGATATTATCGTCTGTGATTTAAAATTCAGAACTGATACAGTGTAATCATATAACATAGCCCAGTAAAGGATCTTATTAAAATGTATATATTTATCTAGGAAAAAAGCAAGAGTCACAAAAAGGTGATGGTTTTAAATTTTAATGTTTATTCCTCCCTATCTCATCCCTAAAGTTTACAAAATGATGTTTTTCTCCCCTCTTATAAAACTGTAAGTACAAGAAACTGATTTTATTTTATTTTATTTATTTATTTATTTTTTTTAGATGACTGGAAATTTATTTATTTATTTATTTATTTTTATTAATTTTTTTTATTATCGATAAAAATATGCACCATAGATGTGGCCCAACCCATTACCCTCCCTCCACCCAAACCACCCCCCTCCCTTCCCCTTCCTTGGCCCTTTCCCCATAGTCTTGTGGTATAGTTGGTTTATAGCCTTCATGTGAAAGCTATAGTTTAGCTTCATAGTAGGGCTGAGTACATTGGATACTTTTTCTTCCTTTCCTGGGATACTTTGCTAAGGAGAATATGTTCCAGCTCCATCCATGTAAACATGAAAGAGGCAAAGTCTCCA
>CAUYPK010117229.1:0-16206 GCA_963574355.1 Loris lydekkerianus
GGGAGTGGGGCGCCTGTGGCTCAGGGAGTGGGGCGCCTGTGGCTCAGGGAGTGGGGCGCCTGTGGCTCAGGGAGTGGGGCGCCTGTGGCTCAGGGAGTGGGGCGCCGGCCCCATGTACCGAGGGTGGTGGGTTCAGGCCCAGCCCCGGCCGAACTGCAGCCAGGAAATGGCCGGGCGTTGTGGAGGGCGCCTGTAGTCCCAGCTGCTCGGGAGGCTGGGGCGGGAGAATCGCGGAGGCCCGAGGCTGGAGGTTGCTGTGAGTCCTGTGACGTCACGGCACTCCGCCGAGGGCGGTAAAGTGAGACTCTGTCTCTACAAAAAAAAAAAAAGCAGCTGATTTAAATACGCTAATTATCATATTTTTATCTATCAGAGCTATAGTTTCTTTTTTTTTTTTTTAAATAGAGTAGAATCCATATTTTTTGTTGGTATCCATGGGATTTCTGCCCATTTGTTTACAAGTGGGGATGTTACAAGTCCTCCTTGAAAGACCTGCATATATATAAGATGAAAACCATTTATTGGACAAGGTGCCCAGACAGAGCCTCACAAGCTGAGCTTGCGTGGTTCAATGTGCTCTTAGATGATGAAAATGAATGGGATAAAATGGTTCATTTCTCTAATTTTACATAAACAATTTATGTTAGGTAAATAAACTCACTTTTCTGTCCTCTTGGCTAAAAGAAAGGAAAATGTCAGAGGAAAAGACAAACTTTCATGGTTTAATAATCACCAGAATCAAATGTTTTTAAACTGAAAGCAGAAGAGGTTAGTGTTAAGACTTTATTTTAGGGGCCAGAGGCTTCTCCTCATTTCTTGCACTGATAGGATTAGAAAAGGCCTGTTCAATCAACCTGCACGCTGTCTATTTAAAAGAAAAGAAAAAAATACCTGTTCAGGGTCAGCAGTTCTATAGCTACAAAGGACCCATAGATGCACAACAGCAATTTCATAGTGTAAATGTCAAAACCTCAATATTATTAAATCCAAAAACTTCTTTTATGAAGAATTCTTCAAATTGAAGGAGTTACTCAGATGATGAGAAATCTACATATAAGAAGGGGACTTAGAAATCCTAACTACTTCTGCTGCTATTTCTTCTCTTTTAAAACTATACATAACATCTTGGATTTATTTATTTATTTGTTTTTTGAGATAAGGGTCTCTCACTCTACAGCCCGGGATTGAGGGCCATGGTGTCATAGCTTACAACAACCTCAAACTCTTGGGCGGCTATTTTTAGAGATGGGATCTCACTCTTGCTCAGGCTGGTCTCTAACTCCTGAGCTCAAGCAATCCATCTGCCTGAGCATTCCAGAGTGCTAGGATTACAAGTGTGAGCCACAGCGTCTTGCCTAACATCTTATATTCTTATGCCTGCAGTAATCTAATAAGCGATTAAATAATAGCCTCTTGATAGTGTAGTTGGCCCAGTACCCATTCCAACCCCCTTTTTCCTTGTCTACTTCTACCCAGAGACTAGAAAGCCAAAATCTACACAATTCTGGCCAGTGAGATGTTAGCAATGTTTATTGGGATATTTTGGAAAATTCTGTTTTTCTAGCACAGGTTAGTCTAAGACTTTATTTTAGGTGCCAGGGGCACCTCCTCCTCGGCACTCCTTCCTTCCTGCTGAAAGGTGGAATAACAGCCACCTGAGACCATGAAGTCATCAGTATACACAAGGATGTCTAGGAGGAAAGAGATAAGCCCGGGTATGTGACAGCACTGTGGACTGCCTACCTTGAGACATCTTATTATGTGAAAAAATGAAATCATTAAGCTATTTAAACTGCTGGTTTTCAAATTTCTGATACTTTTAGTTGGACACAATTCCTGATTGATGTAAATAAAATTTTCCAAAGTAGGGAAGGGGACCCACTGCAAATAAGAATTAGTAATGGTCAGGCCATTACCAGCATGGTGGCTCAGGCCTGTAATTCTAGCACTTTGGGAGGCTGAGGTGGGTGGTTTGCCTGAGCTCACGGGTTTAAGATCTGCCTGAGCCAGAACAAACCCCATCTCTAAAAATAGCTGGGCGTTGTGACAGGTGCCTGTAGTCCCAACTGCTCAGGAGGCTGAGGCAAGAGAATTGCTTAAGCCCAAGAGTTAGAGATTGCTGTGAGCTATGCTGTCAGGGCACTCGACCAGGGGTGACAAAGCGAGCCTGTCTAAAAAAAAAAAAAAGAATTAGTAATGGTGGATAGAGTAAATGCTATAATTCAGCTTTCTGTAAAAGCTGCACATTTCTATACGTTGCCAATCAATATTCCCCCCCAGTTCATTGATGTCCACTTATGAAAGTTTATTATCGTACACTGATTTGAATTTATACGTTTCAATTAAGATAAGAGAATATTTACTTAATGAAATAGTCCTTTTCACATCTATCACGGGTAATATCTCCTAATACAGGCTACGTTTCTTGGCAAGTAGACTATGAATCAGAAATCAGCATGCACCATACTGTTCCTAGGATCAACATGTGAGGATGAATGCAGGGTTGGTTGGGGGAAGCGCTGAGCCACAATGCAGTGTCCAGGAAGTCCTCAGCCAACCCTTCTGTGAGCCCTGGGACAGCCCTTTGTTCAGTCGCAGGATGCTGGTTGGTCCTGGTCAAGGGATCACCTCCAGTAAAGCAGTTCTCTTCAGTGAGGTACTCCCCACAAACTGATTTGACGGCTTCAGCACTCCCAGTAGCTAGGGAGTACCCTACATTCCTAAATGGAGATCTGGGGATGCATCACCGTGTTTACCTGTATTATAGTAGATCTCACTTTTACAAACAGAGATGCTTTCATTCTATTAGTCACTGAACAGTCAGTTCTCCAGACTTACTGATAGTGGTGAACACACTGGTGAAGCAGAAGTAGTCCACAGCATTGAGAGAAAGAAGATGGTAAAGGAACTGCTCTCTTTCTTCTTCACAACGCAGAAAAGCATAACGCTTATAAAGCTTCCTAGGAAAGGGTAATTAAGCACAAGCTATTACATTTTTCATTATGTCTTTTTGAGGTATGTTTAATTTTTTTTCATTACTCCTTAAGTAAAAATAAACACTCTTGGACTGCAGTGGTTCATGCCTATAATCCTAGCACTCTGGGAGGCTGAGTGGGGTTGATTGCTTGAGTTCAGGAGTTGCAGACCAGCCTGAGCAAGAGCGAGACCCCGTCTCCAACAATACTCGGGCTTTCGTGGCAGGTGCCTATAGTCCCAGCTACCTGGGAGGCTGAGGCAAGAGGATCACTTGAGCCCAAGAGGTTGCTGTGATCTATGACACCACAGCACTCTACTGAGGGCAACAAAGTGAAACTGTCTCCAGAAACAAAACAAAACACTCTTAGAGAAATGGGTAGAAACTTTAATCTTGAAAATAAGTTTTTGAAGAGATATTAGCATCTTGCTGTGTCACCCCAGCTACAGTGAAGTGGCGGCATCGTAGCTTAGCCTCTCGAATAGGTGGCACTGTGTGTACACACCACTACACCTGGCTAATTTTTCTAATTTTGAACAGATGAGGTCTTGATCTTGTTCAGGCTGGTCTCAAACTCATACGCTTAAGTAACCATCCTGTCTTGGCCTCCTTGAGTGCTAGGTGCCACTGTGCCTGGCCTCAAAAACATTTTCTTTTTTCTTTTTTTTTTGCAATTTTTGGCCAGGGCTGGGTTTGAACCCACTATTTCCAACATATGGGGCCAGCGCCCTACTCCTTTGAGCCACAGGCACCACCCATCAAAAACATTTTCAATCTAACTAGTAGCTAGAGAAAGCCTGTTGCTATGAATCCATTTCTTTCTTTCTTTTTTTTTTTTTAGACAGAGCCTCAAGCTGTTGCTCTGGGTAGAGTACCGTCACATCACAGCTCACAGCAACCTCAAACTCCTCGGCTAAAGCGATTCTCCTGCCTCCACCTCCCAAGTAGCTGGGACTATAGGCACCCGCCACAATGCCCCGCTATTTTTTGGTTGCAGCCGTCATTGTTATTTGGCAGGCCCAGGCTGGATTCAAACCCGCCAGCTCAGGTGTATGTGGCTGGCGCCTTAGCCCCTTGAGCCACAGGCGCCGAGCCTATGAATCCATTTTTATCTATCAAACTAATAAGGATTTAAAAATGTTGACGAGGCAATGAATAGCCATTTTCATAGCTGGTGAGACTGAAAAGCTCAGGAAAACATTATTGGTAAGAATTTGGTTTTTAAAGACAGGGTCTTGCTGTGTTGCCCAAGTGGGAGTGCAATGGAATGATCACAGCTCACTGCAGCACTGGACTACTGGGCTCAAATAATCCTCCTGCCTCAGTCTCTAGAGTAGCTGGGTACTACAGGTTCACATCAGCATGCCCAGATAATCTATTTCTATTTTTGTAAAGACAGGATCTTATTGTGTTGTCCATGCTGGTCTCAAACCCTAGCCTCAAGTGATCCTCCTGTCTCAGCTTCCCAAAGTACTGTGATTACAGGCTGTCACCTAGCCCCCAAACAGTCACTTGACTCATTAGTTTAACTTTTAGGACTCAGTTCTAAAAATGCAATAGGAAATGGGGGCTAAGATTTTTTTTTTTTTTTTGAGACACACTTGGTAGACTGCTGCGTCATCCTAGCTCAGAGCAACCTCAAACCCCTGGGCTCAAAAGATCCTTCTTGCCTCAGCTTCCCACATAGCTGGAACTTCAGGTACCCACCACAATGCCTGGCTATTTTTAGAGATGGTATCTCGCTCTTGCTCAGGCTGATGTCGAACTCCTGAGCTCAAGTAATCCACCTGCCTGGGTCCCCCAGAGTGCTAGGATTACAGGCATGAAAACCCGTGCCCAGCCCAAAGATTTTTTTTTTAAAGCAATTACATTTGAACACTTTTCTTTTCTTTTTTCTTTTTTTTTTTTTCAGACAGAGCCTCAAGCTGTTGCCCTGGGTAGGGTGCCGTGGCATCACAGCTCGCAGCAACCACCAACTCCTGGGCTTAAGCTATTCTCTTGCCTCAGCCTCCCAAGTAGCTGGGACCACAGAAGCCTGCCACAACGCCTGGCTATTTTTTTGGTTGCAGCCGTCATTTTTGTTTGGCGGGCCCAGGCTGGATTCAAACCCGCCAGCTCAGGTGTATGTGGCTGGTGCCTTAGCTGCTTGAGCCACCAGCATGGAGCCTTGAACACTATTCTAATCATCCTATAGGTATTAATGTATTTAATTCTTATGACCACTCTAGGAGGCAAGTCTATTAACATCATCATTTTATAGATGGGGAAACTAGAAATACAGAGAAGTATCTTATCCAAGGCCATTCAATTAGCAAATAGTAAAGGCAATATCTGAACAAAGGCAGTGAGACTTCAGAGTTTAAACTCTTGTGATACAGCTACTCCTCAGCTAAACAAGAGGATACTGAATTGAAAATATAGTATAATCTTTTTTTTTTTTTTTTTTAGTATAATCTTAACTAAGAGAACATGCAGAAAAGTACAGAAGAGAACATGAAATACATGGTATTCTTTATACACGATTATAAATGATCATTTTCTTCTTTATACTCTGGCTACAATGAGCATGAGTAACTTTTATAATTGGGGTAAAAAAAGTCAGTTTTAAGAGAACAAGGACAGGTTTATAGGCCATCTGTCACACTGCATTGTTTATCAAACCTACTCTTTGGATATGAAGCCTCATCCTGAAATGCTCCAAGGGTGATGATGCACAAATGCAGAACTATAAAAAGCATCGGGTCACCATGAGGGGATTCTAGTAAACTGCCACACTTAAGGTCTTTGTTGAATTTACTGCATACCTTTTGCACTGAAGAACTCAAAGTCCCTAGCCTTTAAATTAGCACTACATACATAAAAGAGAAATGTATTTCATCCAAAAACCTTTTTTTCTTCTTTTTTTTTTTTATTGTTGAGGATTCATTGAGGGTACAAGAAACCAGGTTACACTGATAGCATTTCAAAAGCATTTCTTGATAGAATAAAAGGAAACAACCAAAACAGTTAGCAATTAACTAAGATGCACCTGACTGGCTTCCTGGCTCTAAACAATTGAAGGTAAGTGTGGGTAAGACTCTCACAGGCAGTACTATACTGGGGACAGCCCCGCCCCCACCCCTTTTTTGCTATGCTACTCTAGGTTTTTGTTGTGATTCTTACAATATGGTATAAGGTTTATTATGTAAGTTCAGCTTATTTTTGGATGTTAGTATTAGCTTGTATGTATTAACTTTTTTTCTAATTATAGCAGAGCAATCTGGCCTTTGGCTGTGCAATTTGGTGTGCTCTCCCAGCAATGAGCACACAGTGTGTTAAGACAGAGTTTCCAAAGCACATGCCTGTTAGACAAGAATGCACATGCACAGGGCTCAGCACCCCATGGGGAAGAAGCCAGTTTGTCAGCTTCTGCAATCTGGTTTGCAAGCACTCAGGTCACAGAAACAGAAATGTATCCAAAGGCAATGTCTTACTTGGTGAGTGGTTGGTTAGAGAGCAATTGTTTGAGATGCTGGGACAAGAGCTTCTTTTCTAAAGACAATCTTATCCATGCCCGAGCTCTTCCGACATCAGTCTTGATCTCACTCATGTTTTGAATATGCCTAAAAAACAGTGATAACAGCAAAAGATGCAGAACCTAAGGATAATCTAGAACTAGAAGAGAACTAAAGAGTTAACAGTCCTGGGTACAGTGAAGTTCTTTTGTATGTAGAGAAAACAATGGGTAATATACAACTTATACTGATTAGACCTTCAAAAGTTCCATTTAAGTCATGAATTTAGTTTTACATCAGAATTATCATTCCAACACATTATCATTATCATTCAGTTTTACATCAGAATTATCATTCCAACACAAGCACATGGAGAACACTGTGAGATTAGCATTTGATACTTGCAAGCTTTATTAGGTCCTTGTTTCAGCCTCAGAGATAGCATGTTAACAGGCACTTGTTTAGCCCTGACCCATGAGAAAATAGAAAAAAACAGTCTGAATATTCAAGTTTTTGTTCAAAATAATTGTTCTATAGTTTAAATTCTGCCACAGTTTTAATTTAATGAAATTTTTTTTTTCTTTTCTTTTTTTTTTTTTTTTGAGACAGAGCCTCAAGCTGTCACCCTGGGTAGAGTGCTATAACATCACAGCTCACAGCAACCTCCAACTCCTGGGCTCAAGCGATTCTCCTTCCTACGCCTCCCAAGTAGCTGGGACCATAGGCGCCCGCCATACACCCTGCTATTTTCTGGTTGCAGCTGTCATTGTTTGGCGGGCTAGGCTGGATTTGAACCCGCCAGCTCATGTGTATGTGGCTGGCGCCCTAGCTGCTTGAGCCACAGGCACGGAGCCTCTTTTCTTTTTCTTTCTTTTTTTTGAGACAGAGACTCAAGCTGTCACCCTGGGTAGGAGTGCTGTGGCATCACAGCTCACAGCAATCTCCAACTCCTGGGCTTGAGCGATTCTCTTTCCTCTACTTCCCAAGTAGCTGGGACTACAGATGCCTGCCACCAATGCCCAGCCATTTTTTGATTGTAGTTGTCATTGCTATTTGGCAGGCCTGGGCTGGATACAAACCTGCCAGCTCTGGTATATGAGGCTGGTGCCTTCGCCGCTTGAGCTATAGGCGCAGAGCCTCTACTGAATTGTTTTTCAAGTTGCACTATATAACATACAGAAATTATGAAATCTTTCTTTGGCATTAAAGAAGACAAGCCATACTGTGTTAATAATCCTGAAAATTTGAAAGACTTTAAAAATGGTGTGGCTAAACTTCAATTGAGTGTTACATGTATGTGTAAATTAATATTTTGTTTAAAAGTCTATGCAATACCCAATAGCACTGAATTTATCTTCCTAAATGATTTCATCTCAAGAGGAAAGGAGGATCAGTTAGGAAGGGCAAGCCCAAGGGACAGGGCAAATTATAACTACAGTGAGTCACTGAAAAGTCTCTGTTACTGTGAACCACCATTATGTCCTCCTTTTTTTTTTTTTTTTTTTTTTTTTGTCTGTTTATGTGTAGAATGATTCATTCTTGCTATAATAAATAGTTCAACAAACTCCTTTCCCTGCTAATTGTAAGCATCCAGAATAAGAAATATTCTCACTGCAATACACACTTTCTTCCCTTTTTCCTCTCTCTTGATCCCTGGATCTGCAGGTGCAGGTCTTCAACACTTGGTGTTGATACAGGATCAAACACTCGTAATAAACAAGATACAAGAGCATATCACATTACAAAAAGATGCTAATAAAGTGGCATAAGAGTAAGTCAGAATGAGGACATAAAAGAAAATTCTGTCACTTCACCTCTAGGAATTTTTTTCAGAATTCAAACAGCAGATTTATTTTTTCAGGGATAATACCATCACATGTGGTCATGAAACGAAGACAGCTGGTATCGAGCAGGGCTCCTGCTGGACCCTGGTTGTTATTGGAGGTGCTGTCAGCTGTGGCACACTTGGCAACCCATGCTGGCACTTCAGTATTAGCCTCTTAAACAGCACCAGCTGCTTCTCAAACCTACAGATGTTACTCCAATGATGACAAAGTATATTAACTAAAAATGAATCTGTGAGGCTTGATAAATACCTGTCATATAATCTTTCCTAAGTGTTCTTTTTTTTTAGACAGAGTTTTACTTTGTTGCCCTCGGTAGAGTGCTGTAGCGTCACAGCTCACAGCAACCTCAAACTCTTGGGCTCAAGCGATTCTCTTGCCTCAGCCTCCCAAGCAGCTGGTACTACAGGTGCCCACCACAATGCCCAGCTATTTTTAGTGATGGGGTCTCACTCTTGCTCAAGCTGGTCTCAAATCTGTGAGCTCAGGGCAATCCACTCCCCCCCCCCCCCTTGGCCTCCTAAGTGTTCTTACTCTATGGTATCAAAATCTAGTGAAACTAGTTTTATCCTGGCCTTAAGTATTTATAGACACGATAGAGGAAGAAAGTCAAAATAGAAAATAACTATAATTTGAAAATTATCTATGTTAAGGAAAATAGGAAAGACTGAAATATATGAAGTCGAACCTATTTTAGGTGGTAATCAGCACTCCCATCACAAAAATATTTCTATTTTGGGGGGGGGAAGGGACATGGGTGTTGGGAGATGAGGTTAGTAGGCTCTTGCCTCAAGCCCATCTTAATTACCAGTATTAGGGAAATGAATCTGCCTAAAATACTGATTGCCTCCTTAATGTAATTCCTTTGGTATATCTATCCTACAAAGCACACCCAAAGCATCACCCAAAGCACATCCTCCTTTCCAGCTTCCCTATTTCATTCTATTCATCTTTAAACCCCCAACTTCTAGAAAGCTTTCTTTGACCAGGACAGCCTTCGACAACTTCTCCAAGCTATGAATTTCTATAATCCAATTTCCTACTTAGCATGCACCAGCAACTACTTTTATCATTTTCTTTTGGCGTAATTATTCTCAGCCTGCCATAAGCTCCTCAAGGACAAAGAGACCAACTCTCCCTTGCATCCTTCCTGCTACCCTGCAGGGCCCAGTACACAACAGGAGGTCAAATAGCTCTGTGTCTAATTTCATGCTGTAAAACAACAATGAATATGTTGAGACTCAACTTTAATCCAAACCCATTAAAAATATGCTCTGTAGTTATACCATTTGAATCTGTTTTCAGATAATTTGTTTTATGTAATTATTATGGCACTGGGTATAATATCACAAAAGTATTACTTCTAAAATAGATCCTGTTAATTCATAAAAAACCATTTTTTACAATTTCAAATTAATGTGAGGGTACAAATTTATTTTACTTTATTTTATTTTATTTTATTTTTTGAGACAGAATCTCACTTTGTTGCCCTAGATAGAGTACTGGTGGCATCACAGCTCACGGCAACCTCAAACTGCTGGGCTCAAGCAATTCTCTTGCCTCAGCCCCCCATGTAGCTGGGACTACAGGCGCCTGCCACAAAGCCCGGCTATTTTTAGAGACAAGGTCTTGATCTGGTTCAGGCTGGTCTCGACTTTGTGTGTATATATATACAGAGTATTCATAGGATTTACTCAAGAGTCCTGTTAATTAAAACTTTGAAGTTCAAGTGTTTTGAAGTTTTATAACTGCACAATTCAAATTTCACGTTTTGAAGTTTTATAACTGCACAATTATATAATTATATAATTATGTATTTATATATACGTAATATATATAAAATTAGGGCAGCACCTGTGGCTCAAAGGAGTAGGGTGCTGGCCCCATAACCAGACGTAGTGGTTCAAACCTGGCCCTGGCCAAAAACTTAAAGAAAAAAAAAAAAAAAAAAAAAATATATATATATATATACACACACACACACACACACACACACACACACACACAAAACATACATACCGTATATACTCGAGTATAAGCCGAGTTTTTATTTTGTGCCGGAAAAACTCGGCTTATACTCGAGTATATAGGTATATCTATAAAAATTTTTTTGAGACCGCTTATTACTATGTCACCATCAGTAGAGTGCTATAGTATCACTACTCTACAGCTCACAGTAACCTCAAACTCTTGAGCTTAAGCGATTCTCTTGCCTCTCAAGTAGCTGGAACTACAGGTGCCCACCACAATGCTCAGCTATTTTTTTTGTTGTTGTTGTCATTGTTGTTTAGTAGGCCCAGGCCCAGGCCCGAACCCGCCAGCCCTGTGGTATGTGGCCAGTACCCTAACCACTGAGCCTGTTTTTATTTTTTTTGTTTTTGTTTTTGAGACAGAGTCTTAAGCTGTCACCCATGACATCATAGCTCACAGCGACCTCCGCCTCTTGCCTCCCAAGTAGCTAGGAATACATGCATCCACCACAACATCTGGCTATTTTTTGGTTGTTATCATCATTGTTGTTTGGCGGGCCCAGGCTGGATTCGAACCCGCCAGCTCAGGCGTATGTGGCTGGCACCTTAGCCGCTTGAGCCCTCTGTTTTATATTTTTATAAACAACATATGCACATGTGATTGTGAGCATCTGGATTTGACACTAAAATTAAGTTGTCACTATTGACTTTGATACTCCTGGGAAGAAGTGTTTTGAAGTTTTGTAACTGCACAGCATATGAATCTAATAGATGACTAATATATTAATTTCTCTTATACACATTATTGAGTTTCACTGGTGATTCAGTGAAATAAGCACTGAATTAGACTCAGGGAAAGGAAATTCAGATTGAGGTGCTATCACTCTCTGATTCAGAAACATTTAGCTTTAGGCAACAGAAACAGATTCAAACTAATTTCAGGAAAAAGGAGGATTCATTGGAAGTATATAAGGATGTCTTCTAGAATCCAACAACAGGAACCATGGCTAGACTGGAAGCAGCCTTGGCACAGGCTGCTCTCTGTCTCACTAGAAACAGATTGTCTCTGCTTCTCCCTCCACACCTGCTGCATCTTACCTCTTCCTTTGCTTCCCCATCTCTTCTGCTCTGTTGTGCCCATGATCACCGAAGCTCTGGCTTTAACATCATTTCTTATTTTAGGCATTAAAAAAAAACTAACTCATTTTTCCAGTGTACAGATTCCTAATTTCTGAGAGAAAATGTGGTGGGCTTAGTTTCAATCTGGCAGGTGCATCTTACACAGTCAGTTCTACCTGAAGGACTGGAGCATAATCCTAGCACTCTGGGAGGCCGAGGCAAGTGGATTGCCTGAGCTCACAGGTTTGAGACCAGCCTGAGCCAGAGCGAGACTCATCTCTAAAAATAGTCCAGCGTTTTGGTGGGCGCTTGTAGTCCTAGATACTCGGAAGGCTGAGGCAAGAAAATCACTTAAACCCATGAGTTTGAGGTTGCTGTGAGACTGTCTCAAAAAAAAAAAAAAAAAAAGAAAGAAAGAAAAGAAAAAAAAAAGAAAAGAAAGAAAGAAATTGCTAATAATGACACTCCTCTTTTATGCATAGATAACAGGTACAATTATTTGCTGTTCCCAGTCTTTCTCTTCAGAGCAGAAAGATCATTCTGTTACTGATGGTTTGGTGATAGTTGCCATCTATGATATCTGACAATTAAGATTGCAAACTCATTCTAGAAAAAGTGCTACAAATCTCACTGAAGTACATCAGTACGGTCACCTTCACAGTACTCCACTTGGGAAGATACACATTGACACCAGCACCTCATCCACCCTTCAAAGCAATTTTGGAACTCTTTTTCTGGAATGACCATCAGAGTTGTTGTTGTACAGGGTCTGACAATTAAGTTAATGAACTTGCCATGGTGCACTTAAGTTGGCAGCACTGTACAAACAACTTGGTAGCGTTTCATAACCTTAGTATATCAGTGTTTCACGGCTGTGCTCATGTCAACATTTGGAGGTGTCTTGATGAGTCCTGCTCATTATCGTTGCTGCATGCTTTTGTGTGCTGGATGACAACAGCTCTGATGGTCATTCCAGAAACAGAGTTCCAAAATTGCTGGCACTAGGGTGGTGCCTGTGGCTCAAAAGGGTAGGGCACCAGCCCTATATTCCGGAGGTAGTGGGTTCAAACCCAGCCCTGGCCAAAAACCGCAAAAACAAAACAAACAAAAAAAAACAAAATTGCTGGCACTGGTGCATAGCTTCCCAAGGGGAGTACTTCAAAGATGACTGCAGTGATGTTTAGCAATGAGGTATGCAGCACTTTTACTAGGATGAGTTCTTGAACTTAACTGTCAGATGTTATATGAAGGAAGACCCTGAGACTTGGGCACTGAGATACTGAGAAAGATACTAGACTTTTGATGTGTCTGTCCTGGACTCATGCCAGCTGCTCAAAACATAGTGCTAAGACCCTCAACAACTCAGAGAACTCACAGTGTCTAACCTACTGGTGCCTTCACTTTAAACTTAGGAAAACAGGAGGTACCAAGAGAAGTAGATGCCCAATAGGGAGCTTGAACTTAGGTAGACTTTAGAAAATATATATTTATTCTTTTAAACAGAGTCTTTTTTTGTCGTCCTTGGTAGAGTGCTATGGCATCACAGCTCACAGTGACCTCAAACTCCTGGGTGTGAAGCGATTCTCCCCTCCTTTTTGTAAAGACAGGGTCTCACTGTGTCATCTAGGATGGTCTCAAATTCCTGGGCTTAAGTAACCTTCCTGCCTCAGCCTCCCAAAAGTGTGGAATTTATAGATGTGAGCCTCTGTGCTAGGTGGATTTCTGATTTTAATCTATTATAGCTTCTAGGTAGAGAATATCCACATCAATGAAAAGAGAATATCAAGTCATCTGGTTAGAGAAATAACTCGTTTTATTGGCTTCCTGTGACCTCTTCCTTATCCAAAGATAACCGGACCAGAGTGGACAAATGACTCAAGCCCAGCCCATTATTTTTCCATCACTTTTAGGTATTTAAAGTATGTCTCTTGGTTAGCAGAAGTCAGTATCTTAGAGTTTGATTAACTTCTGGTTTACTAATGTCTGTAATTCTAGCATCGTGGGTAGCCAAGGCAGTAAGATTGCTTGAGGGCAGGAGTTCAAGACCAGCCTGGGTAACATAGTGAGACTCTCTCTACAAAATAGAAAAAAATTAGCTGGGCAGAGTGGCACACACCTGTGGTCCTACTTATTCAGGAGACTGAGGCAGGAGGATTGCCGGAGCCCAGGAGCTTGAGGCTGGAATGAGCTAGATAGTGCCATGGCACTCCATCTTGGGCAATCTGTGACCTCGTTTCAAAAAAACCAACGCAAACGTACACTGCTATCACCTTATGTCTACTTAACATGTGGCATTTTTATGTTGCTATGGCAAAGGCTGAAAAAGCATTGAGCTAGAAAGTGTCCTGAGTTATGGTCAGGAAATCTTAGTACTAGTGCCATTTCTGCTATTACATGTCCACATGGTATAACTTAATGTGTCTGTCCCTGAGTTTCCCCATATGTAAAAGAAGCTAAGCAATGTGATTTCTCAACTGTCTTCTGTACTCTAAATTTCAAATTGATTAAGTAAAAAACATCACAGAAGTTGCTGCCTTTCAAAAGCTTCAAACTTGTAACCAGTGTAATTAACAGCAGTTTGGTTAGCTGAATCAGGTAAGGATATATGCAAAAATGTTAGATAAACTCTCTCACACAGTGCTTAAAATATGATGAATCCTTCATCTGTTAAGTATTAACAGGGCAACAATTATAAGCCAGGCTATCACACTTGCTAACAATTCAACAATTTAACAAGTCAGATAATTCCCTTCTCTATTGAAGTTTGTAAGTAGTGCTAGAAAAATAAACTCAAGTTAAGTGCTACGCAGAGAATTTAAATAGGAAACTTGAAAGAAGGTGCCTGAGTGACTACTTTAGCTCAGGCAGTCTGAGATGGCTTCTTAGACTAAGATGAAAATGTCAAGAAGAACTCTGACTTGTGGAGATTCTTTGAGCAGGAATCAGAAGCTTGTACAATGGAGGGAATATGAGGTAACAGGAGCAGAAACAAGCTTAGCATGTTGGAGGAACCAAAGAGGTGCTAAGAGGGAGAGTGCAGGAGAGTGCTGGAGTGAGATGGGTTGGAGGAAGTAGGGCTCTTGGAGTTGGATTGTATCCCGAGATCACCATTTCACTTGTGGGAAAGATGACTTACAAGCAGCAGGGTAAGCACTGAAATATGGAAACTCTGATGGAATTGAGGGGGAAAATTATACGAGGGTAGACTCCGGGAGGTCACAGTTCAGCAAGCTTTTTCTTGTTTTGAGACAGAGTCTTACTCTGTCACCCTGGCTAGAGTGCTGTGGCATCACAGCTGTTAAATAGAATTGATGAAGTTGGTCATTTTTATTTATATGTGTTTCCTTCCAGTCATTCTCCTACTGGACTGTTAACACAGGAAAATAATTTTATTGAATGGTGTTTTCTACCTAATAAGACAGTTAAGAAAACGGAAACACACACACACACATATATATAAAATAGCCACAATAATTTTAAAAGGACGTCAAAGATTTAGACAATTAATTGGTAAAGACCCTGAAAAAATATTTGTGCCTCTTACTAATTCTCAAATTAATAATTTATTTATCTTCAACACTGAATAGCAGATCGCTCTTTCAGATTACCTAGGACTTAAAGATAACCATTATACTAAGGATAAAAGAATTCAATTTCTTAAAAGAACTAATTGGATATTACCAAAAATTATTAAAGAATATCCTTTAGATAATGCTCTCACCTTTTATACTGATGCTAACAAGAAAGGAATTGTAGAATATATAGGAGAAAAAATACAAAAGATCGAACAGTCTCCTTATCAATCTGTCCAAAAAGCTGAGTTATTTGCTATAGTAATGCTATTAAGTGATCATCCAGATGAAAAGATAAATATTATTAGTGACTCAATTTTTTTCTGCAATTGTAGTACAAAATATTGAGACTGTTACTTTAACTGAAAATAATTCAGAATTAAATTTGTAGTTTCACAAACTACAAAAGTTAGTAAGAGCCTGAGTAAAAGGTATTTATATCACACATATTAGAGCCCATACAGGATTACCTGGACCTTTATCAGAAGGTAATCATATGATAGATCAATTAATAGGGTCAGTACTTACTGCCCAACAAGAACATACTATTCATCATTCTAATGCAAGATCATTAAAACAGAGACATGGCATCACTTGGCACTCTGCCAGAGCCATAGTCCGATCTTGCCCCAGTTGCCAACCTTTAGTAGCACCTCCTTTACCCAAGGGAGTTAATCCTAGAGGATTGAAATCTAATCAACCACGGCAAATGGAGGTGACTCAATTTCCAGAATTTGGAAAAACAAAATATATACATCATACTGTAGATACTTATTCTCATTTTTCATGGGCAACAGCATTATCATCTGAAAAAGCAGATGCTGTCATTACTCATCTGTTGGAATGCTTTGCTATTATGGGTAAACCTGAAACTATAAAAAAAGATAATGGATCAGCATATATTTCAAATAAATGCAAAGAATTTTTTAATCTCCATCAAATAAATCATTTAACAGGTATTCCTCAAAATAGCCAGTGTCAGGCTATAATTGAAAGACAAAATAGAACATTAAAAGATATGCTTTTAAAACAGAAAGGGAGAAGACAGTATACCTCCCCAAAAAACAGATTATTTTCAGCTCTATTTACTTTAAATTTTTTAAGTTTGAATGATGAAAATGAAAATCCAGCATTTAAGCACTGGAGTGTGGTCACACTGCCATCTACTGACCAACCAGTATATTACAAGGACAACATCAACAATCAGTGGATCCCTGCCACTGTAGTAAAATG
>CAUYPK010117230.1:0-11163 GCA_963574355.1 Loris lydekkerianus
TGAAGGCTATAACCCAACTATACCACAAGACTATGAGGAAAGGACCAAGGAAGGGGAAGGGAGGGGGGAGGTTTGGGTGGAGGGAGGGTGATGGGTTGGGCCACATCTATGGTGCATATTTTTAACTATAATAAAAAAAAAATAAAAAATAAATAAATAAATAAATAAATAAAAAATAGCTGGGCATTGTGGTGGGCACCTGTAGTTCCAGCTAGTTGGGAGGCTGAGACAAGAGAATTGCTTGAGCCCAAGAGTTTGAGGTTGCTGTGAGCTGTGATACCCAGCACTCTAGCAGGGGCAACAAAGTAAGAGACTCTGCCTCAATAAAAAGAGTATATTTCAAAAAAGAAAAAAAGAAAAAGAAAAAGAAGTCAGAGAGATTCTAAGTGTGACAGGACTGGACCTACCTTTGCTGGATGGGGCTGTCTGGAAAGCAAGAGAAGGAATAAAGGAAATCTCTAGAAGCAAAGACCACTTTCTGATTGACAAGCAGCAAAAAATGAGAGACCTCATTTTTACAACCGTAATTGCTAGTATCTGAGTGGCTAACAATCTGAGTGTGTTTGGAAGTTTATCCATGGCTTCCAGTAAATAATGCAGAACTATGAACTTCTTATTTTCCAGCTTTAGGGAACCTGAGCAGGGGACCTCACTGAGACCCTTCAGACTTCTGACCATCATAAATTGCAAGATAATAAGTTTGCATTGCTTTGAGTTGCTGAATTTGTGGTAGTTTGTTAAAGCGGCAATAGGAAACATAACAAATTTAAGGCAGCAATTTGTGAAGGATCCAAGTATGTTTGAGAATATCCACGAGACTAATCCTTGCAAAGTCACCTGTATGCACGTGAAATCTTAGTAAATTTAAATAAATAAATAAAATCATTCATAAACATGTTTAAATAAAAAAAAATCATTCATAAACATGGTCCTCCATCTCTTTTCTACCCTGAACATACTTGAGATATATGATCTAAACCTCCCACCAACTAGCAGAGGGTAGTGCTTTGGTGGGAGATGATTATACCAGAATTTTTCAGAGCATTTGTTTCAGTAACTCTGATACATCACTAGCCCAAATCCCATCCCACATTTCTTCTCTTCCAGCTATTTCAGAAATGGTGGCTTAAAAATAGCAAAGACAACCCCTATTTTCTAAAGGGATTGTTTAATGAAACTTAAGTGAATGCTGGTCCTATAAAATCCAATTTCCAGAAGAAATAACTGATCCTGTCTATACCGGGTCAATATCTAGAAAAATAGCCCAAGTGATTACGAAAAGTCCTTGCTGAGTCCTTACTCCCATTCAGGCAATGTTCTGTATGGATTTCTCATTCAGTTCCTTCAGTGAACTATTTGATAATCTCTATTGTTCAGATGAGGCAATGAGGGAAAATAAGTTAACTTACTTGCCTTATATCACACATCTAGTAAGTAGGATATGCTATTGTCAACATAGAGACAAAAATTATCAGCATCTGATCCATGTGCAACTGTAAAAGCAAGTAACATCCACTACTGAAACTTTCATATGGAACATGCTTGCATCTTTCACTACAGATTTTCAGATCTTTAGGACTAAGGCAAGAAGGAGCCACCAATGAAGAAATGTGCAAACTGTATGTGCAGTAATGGTGTGAATGCAGAAACCCGGCCAGTGGTAAGCCAGCAATGGAGGCCACTGCAGAGGGACAGTCAGTTGCATACATGGGGTTGAACGGAGGTAATCTCTCTTACCACTGAGCCAACAGTTCCTCCCAGTAACTGCAGGAATAAAGCCAAAAATTACACTTGTTTTATAGTTTCTTCATTTCAAGGGATTCTTTGAATCTGAAATTTCATATACTTGGTTTCAATCCACCATGTTCTTTCAGTTAAATTTCAGCTGCTTTTAGTTAGCCGGCTAGGGAAATAGGCCAAAATATACCCAACAAATGCAGTCAGCATTGCACTGCAAGCTATTTCTGGTCCAACAACCGGGAGTTGAAAGAGTGAAGGGTCTCACTACTGTCAAGATCATTTTTTGGCAAATGCTAGATAGACAAATGTCTCTTCTGGGAAAGCGTGGAAGAACTCATGGCACACTGATTCAGTTGAGAATAACATAACTTTTTATGTACTGCAATTACAATTTATTGTTACAGCAACCTGTTGTCTACAGAGTGCTAAGGGATCACTGCCATCATCACATTGTAAGGGCCTTCAGACGGTTTGCTGCGTGCTAGGCTAATTCTGTAGTTGACAAATGCATTGACTACCTTTTGCCTATCTTATTAAAAGCATAATTGGGTTTACCACTTCCTCGTCAGGAGGAATATGTTAATTTATTACCTTCTAAGTTAACACTAATCAATCTTCATTCCCATCCTCTCCCAAATGAGTGAACCGAAATAAACAATTGGCTTCATGGCTTATAAAGAAATTCCATTTACCTTTTTCTGAACTTTTATCTTTGCCTTGGATTTTACCTCTTAGCCAAAAGAAGTAATTCTGGCATCCACAATATTTATTAAAGGTGAAAACAAATTAACTACCTAGTGTAAGCAATATAATTTTAAAAAATACCTCACATAATAATTGATATAGCATATCACCCTGGGAAACCTATGGATGAGGAGCCTATACCATGGTATAATAATTTTAATAAAATGTATTTTACAAATGATATACCAGTAAATTTTTTAGGCACAAAAAAAGGGAATGAGTACATTTAACAAAGCCGTGCAAAATGGTTTGAAAGTTGATTAATCTCCTAATGACTACATTGAAGCTAAATTAATCTTGAAATTCATTTTCAAAATTGGGTGAAGTAAATAGATGTATTACAAATTACATGAAACCATTTTAGTATCTAATGGTATTACAACAACAAAAAGATCAGTCTCACCAGGTGCAAGAGAAAAAGACAAAAGAAATAAAGAAAAAGGTCGCTACCACACAATGTTACTTAAAGGTCTTTGTGATTATAAGTGATTTTTAAAATGACTGGCTTTTTTTGTCTCACCTTTTTTTGTCAAATTTTCATATTTAAACACTAATTTTTTGTAATAGATGACAATATCTTTGCAGATACATTTAGAAACAGACTTTCTATCTTTTGTAGTTCCATTCTATCCGTTTGTGAATATGACTTATCTGAACCATACTGGTGCCACTGTTTTCCCTGGCTTGTTGGAACCTATTTAGATCAGGATGTGTGTCTACATGTTTTATTACTTATTAATTTGAAACTGGATTACTTGAGCATCGTTCCCCTTATGTAATACTTAGGGAAAAAACAAACAGTTGAAATAAAATGTATGAACAAGGCCAAATAAATAACAAATTACTGCCAAAATTGCCATAAATGTCACAGGAACACTTCTATGGTGAATATGCTATATTGTTTTGATTTTTACCATAATTATCAAGTATACTCTAACACCAAAATTGCAAAATATTTTCTCTCCACAATATGCTTTTCTCATTTAGAATTGAATAAATATGCTATCACTTGTTTTTTTTTTTTTTTTTTTTTTTTGAGACAGAGTCTCACTATCCTGCCCTTGGTAGAGTGCTGTAGTGTCACAGCTCACAGCAACCTCAAACTTTTGGGCTTAAGCAATTCTCTCGCCTCAGTGTCCCTGGGACTATGGACACCCAACACAATGCCCGACTATGCTATTCCATTTTTCACCTAAGACTGTCACACAAACCTTACTTGCTTGATCAACTTTTTTTTTTTTTTACTGTACATATCAAATACTATATTGTATAATACACACTTGTACATTCACTAAGTCAATACAATTACACTTGGTTAACTCAACAGAACAAGACTCCTTGGAATAAACTGACATTCTGATGTAAAGAATATTTAGCTTTATATTCAAATGTTAGACAAAATTCTCAAATGGAAGGTACAGATATACATCTCTTAACATCTGCATCTATGTCAATATCTATGGATATCACAGATTTCTTCAACCAAATTCAACTATAACAAAAATACTTAGAAAATCTGTTTCATGCTCTCCAAGCAAATATAATATTGCACATTATGGAAAATAAACATTTATGTTCCTTGTATTATTTTTATGTGTATATTATGTGTATACTCATTGTAATTATCATTCTTATTGTAATTAAATTTAGAACCAGGAAAAGAAAGGGAATAAATAACAGTAAGGTATTGCAAATGCATAATAATGGAACACACACATTTGTTGACCAAAACCAACAGAACATTTTAAAAACTATCTTATGTTTAATAAGTTTGTATGTGGGGGATAAAAGGAAAAAATTTGTAGAGAGCAACATTTTCCACGATTGTCTAAAATAAGTTAGAAAATATGGAGACTGCTAAATTCTACTATAAACAAACCAAATTTACCAAATTTATGAACTGTAGAACCTTGCTTTCATATCCCTACCTTTCTGGGCCATTTCCTTACACATACACATATGTTCTTAAATAAAGAGAGTCTTATGGAGCTAGAAGCACAGATATATTTTGTATTAGTAAAAGTACATTGTTGTCGTCTAAACTCACAGAGTAATCTAGGAACACATCTGGGAATCTGAGAGCTCATTATCGTTTAGTGAGTATTCATTCACATAAATCTTGTTTTACATTGGTGAATATATGCATACTTTAACTTATAGGGCTTTAAAATGGAGATGCATGGTCATAGTTTATACAGGGCTTGTCTATACAGCATTTATCTGTCAAGAATAGAAGGGCCAGAGTGGAAGAATGGAAGAGGAAAAGAAATTTACTTTATAATACTAGACGTTACAAGATGTCTACTGCTGTCACATTGTGATACCTCACAGCATCAATTTACGCAAGAGAATTTAGAATGTAATAGATCCGTTTTTTGCTTCAGTTACCACCAACCAAGAACGTGATCAGAAGACAAAATTGTCCACCGTGCTTGCTGTTGTTATTTGAAAGATCTGGTCTATCATTAATTTTGATAAATTCGGACATTATTTCCATTGAAGATTCTGTTTATCCCGGAGAACAATCCAGGACCTCATTAAGAAAATTCCTTTGCTTCTTAACTTGAATATTTCAAAGGATGGTTCCTTTACCACAAACCCAAGCAATCAGTTCCATTCCTGGGCATTCTTTTCCTCAAGATTATGGTTCCATGAAGCTACCTAGTCAGGAAACTGGAAAATTGCCTTCTTCATTTCTATCACCTTAGAAGTATTTGTAGTCTTATGATTATATCTCTCTTCATTCCCATGGGATAAGAGTAAAATGCTAGCCCTCCAAGCATACAGGAAATTGAAATTTTGTCACCTGCAGAGGACTCCAAAAGTGTGTGATTCTTTTTTTCCCTACCATGTTAAGAAAGGATCTCTTGTGTGTGGAAGAAAATTACCTTCCCTTCAGTAAGACACATCTGGAAATATTCTTAACTATAGTCTCGCAGAATGACTGAGAAAGCTGATCCCAATGTTTTTGTGATTTATTACAAGAATGCAGTAGAGTTTTTAAGGGATGTTTTCTTTTACTCAGCTATTTGCTTGGGAATCATGATGCAACTGATAGCCAGAAACAGAATTTTCTTCACTGAAGGGCATTTTGTTCTGGATATCTATACACTGCATCAAAATGGAGTGGAAACCAAATAACCCAGTAGGCTTTTCAGACTTTTAGAAACGACTTTCTAGCTTGTTTTAAAAGCCAAATCAGCTACAAATTTTCTTCAAGTGGCCCACAATAGAACCCTTATCTTGTTATTCATCAAACCTTCAACAGAAGATTTTTCTGCCATCTCCTAAGATCTCCTACTGGGCAGGCAGAAAATGTGACTACAGCAGAGTAACACAATTTGCCTTAGAATGGAGACTAATAGCAGAACCTCTCTGTCTATTCTTGTCTTAAAGGCTTGTTAGAGTCTCAATGGGGAGGAAAGTTTCCCTGCTGATTGAGTTGTAGCATATCAAAAATGAATCATGAGCACAAAGAAAGATCATTTTATTCAATGAGACATTTCTTACTCCCTTACTCAGGCGACAGCATTTCTGGCTAATTACCCAATTACCACTGATATGAAGTATGTGGAGAGAATTAAGGGCATGAGAGAAGGGAACGCATGGAGCCATCAAAAGTTGATAACACTATATTCTTATTTCAGTAATGTACCAGAAAGGCCATAACACCAAAGAAAATGAATTCAATAAATATTGCAATATACTTGGTAGTAAGATTATACTAAATTCTATAGGCAATGTAAACATAAACCAAGCAGCTCTTAAAGACAAAAAAAATCAAGGTCCGGATTGGAACTGGAAACAAACAAACAAAATCCCAAATACTCAAAAAGTTGACTATCATAGCCAATATAATACTTAAACAGAAATAGAAGTAAATGTAACATATTGAAATTTTTTTTGTCTTTTCATTAAATAGTATCATTTCTTAGATACACGGAACAATTACCACTTCCCTTAAAAAATTACCTAGAAATGAAATCTTACCCTTTAATCCATAATTTAAGGCACTATTCAAAGACAGCAACAAAACTATAATTGATTTTTGATTGTTAAAATCTTCACACTAAAATTTCATGATAAAATAAACATAGGAAAATTGAGCCTTATGTAGCAGTGAAGCAGGAAAGGAATTATGCACTCAAGCACAACATAAAAAGGGAAAAATGCACTTGGTACATCACAGCTGTCTTCCATTACATATAATTATCCATTCTTAGCCTGAGCAAGGGAACAAAAGCTTAGGAAGAACAATGGGTACGTAGATGTCAAAAGCCAATACTTCCCTTTGACTATGTAGTCTTTTAATTTTTAAAGAAGTGTAGGTAAGCAAGAACAATCTGTTTCTGTGTTTCAAGCTTTGCCTTATTTTGCAGCTTTGCATAAAATGATGTTAATTACATATAATGATCAAGAATAAATTGTGGCTATCAAACAATTAATTATAAAGTTATTTATCCTGTAGAGTAAGAATAATACAAAATTTAAATTTTTAAATTGAGAATTAACTACAAATAAGCATCATCGGTTTTGTAAGAAAATCTGTTGCTATAAATGATTAAATGGAATTGAAGTTTAGCTACTTAACTAATACAACCTTTTTGGAAGAAAGTATGGAGAATCCTCAAAGAACTCAAATTAGACCTCCCATTTGACCCTGCAATCCCATCACTAGGCATCAATCCAAAAGAAAAAAAACATCATTTTATAATAAAGACATTTGAACTAAACTGTTTATCTCAGCTCGATTCATAATTGCTAAAATGTGGAAACAACTTAAATGTTCACTGACCCAGGAATGGATCAACAAGCTGTGGTATATGAATATCGTGGAATACTATGCAGCTATTAAAAGATATGGAGACTTCACATCTTTTGTATTAAGCTGGGTGGAGTTGGAACAAATGACAGAAATGTTTAAATCAAAAGCTATAACCTTGATCGTTTTAGTGTTAAAAAGTTTAAATTGATCTACTTCTTTAATTGTTCAACCTAACCCAGTCATTAAACCTATATGTAACATTGTATGGGTTGAATCTCTCCATTTGGAAACATTTATAAGGTTTCAAAAATTTATATTTGGTTTGTCCTCACAGTTAGTCATGAGGAGGAACATTTGGTCAGTCTTCCATAGCTTTTCATGACGAACCATAGCAACAGAAAATGAAACTTTATTGTAAAAGTTCATGGATCATGAATTTAAAGAAAAGAATAATTTTATTGTTAAGGGCTATTCTCGTCTTTCCATTGTAGTCACAGTTTTGTTCTTGTTTTCCATCTGCACCAACTTGGTGTGTCACCTCTGCCTCATCACGGTTTGTCCTCTTGATGTGCCTTAGAGAGCCTGGCCAAACCCATCCATTGGGCTGAAAGTGGCAGAATCGTGTCATGAAGTGAGGTCATGATAATCCTAGAGGTCCCAGACTCTCATTATCAGCCCTAGGTAGGAGAGTTCTCTCCACGTTTCCTCTTTGATCATCAGGTGACCCCCACAGATCCAAACATCTCCTTCTCACATAACAGTGTCATCAGAAGGACAGAAGCAGTTAGGAGCAAAAAGGCTTTCCCTCGCAGTGCCTCACGGGGCAGAAGTGATTCTTATACAAGAATGTCCTCAAAAGGACAGAAATGCGGAGAAGTAAAAAAAGTCTTTCCCTTCTACTCCCTTACAGGAAGGAAATATTTACCAGTAGCACCATCCACAGCCAACTGGTGAAATGATTGCCCAAATGGCTGAGCAGATCAGGATTCATCGTCCTTGGTGGAGCACAGCCTTTTCAGGTAACACATGAGAAACCACTGAGCAAGGGACTGAGAAGTTTCACAAGCCAAGGGTGTCCCAGGGTTGGGATCTGGTTCTCCACTTAACTAGCTACATTACCTCGGGGAAATTTTCTTTCCCTTCTAAACCTGCTTCCACACACATAAAATAGGAATAAAAATAATAGTGCATGCCTCATAAGATTTAAAGGTTAAGTGACATAATTATTATCCCCCTTTTCTTACACGAGTAACCTTTGGAAGTAAAATTTTTTAAAGTCATGTGAAAATACTGGTGCCCCTGTGAGTGTGAATGTTTGGAGAGGGACGGAGAGCAGCCTGCAAGAGCAGCATAAGAACTGTTTTACTTTGGTGACATTAGATATGAGCTCGAATCTCTGGGAGTCAATGATTAGGAATGTTTGTGTTTTTCATGCTAGTCAGTTTCATTTTCGGTATGTCATTTAAAATACTCTGAATTTTATATTCTTCATTTTTTTTTTTTTTTTTTTCAGTTTTTGGCGGGGTGGGGTTTGAACACCCCACCTCCAAGATATGGGGCCAGCGCCCTACTCCTTTGAGCCACAGGCACCGCCCATATAGTCCGTATTTTCTTATGCTTCAGGTTTTTATCTTTTCTTATAGTTTATTGAATTCTTTTTAAGAGGTAAAAGGGAGCTTTCCTGGCTTAGTGCTAAAGTCATATGGCATCACTGATTTCACTAAAGTATGATTTCATGTGTGCGTGATCCTGTGTGTTTGCATTCACAGTGCTACTTAAACAAAGTTACATATATTTCACCACTGATCTGATTTTTTTAAAAAACTTGCTATATTTGTACGATTTTCCTCTTATGTATTAGTCTTATTTTTTTCCGTTTTTATACTGTGTGAATAAAAGCAAATTAAATTTAAGAAACCACTGTTCTTTAACAGAATTGAGCATTCCCTGTGTTCCTAAGATTCTACAGCAAAACAGAATTTGTAAACCTAGGGTTTTGGCTTTAAAAAAAAAAAAAAAAAAAAAAAAAAAGAACT
Source organism: Loris lydekkerianus (assembly GCA_963574355.1). NCBI lineage: Eukaryota > Metazoa > Chordata > Mammalia > Primates > Lorisidae > Loris > Loris lydekkerianus. The sequence goes on from CAUYPK010117230.1 coordinate 9,286, forward strand.
AATTATCTATTTAAAAATTGGAGTCTGACACAAATTTACTTAAGAATTTCTATATCATCTACCTAAAAGTGGAATTAATCCATATGTCACTATATCATGCCCCTGATTCTCAGCTGTATTGAAAACACAAAAAAGAATGAAAGTAAGTCATCTCCCATTGCATTAAATTCATGACCCATCGGTTCTGTATGTAAGAGAGTTCCTTTGTCACTTGCTGTGTTATCAACAATATGAGACTTTAGGCTGCGTCTAGGTCTCTCTGGATCTTATTTTATTGCAACTGTTTTATAATATGTGAGCATAAAGTCACCTAACATCTCATTGTTTTCTGGGGCTTGTGATTACACATACTTTAGCCTGAGGAATTCTCTGACTTTTAACTCTTTCTATGACTCCTTGTTGTGACCATCCCTTTCTCCTCACCTCCTCCCAAACCTGACTTACAATACAGTAGGTAGAACCTCTCCTGGGGGAACACAGACAACCTTCCCAGAACCTCCTGTGTGCTCTGATAAGGAAGTGACTCCCAACTATGCTGCATTGGCAGGAAGCATCATGTCTGGTTTGATAAATCTTGTCTGGACTTTCCAACTCTGCTCTTGTTTCAACTTCCTCTGCTGCAATCCGAATCTATTCTGGAACCCTAGACGACTAGTAAAAGCACAAAAGAAATTTCTTTTATTGTTATAAGGTTTATGGCCTTCCCTTTGATGTTTGACAGTGAGAAGGATTATTTTCTTTTCCTAGCAAACAGTAACTGCCTTTGAGACCCCAACGTTATATTAAACAAACACTGAAGAACAAACTGCTTAGTTAAAAATCCAAAATTAAATACAACATGTGGCAGTGGAGGTGGGGAGTGTCTGGGCATTTAAAAGTAGGCAAGTTTCCAGATAGTGGCGCTCACATTATCAGTAAGCTCCCCAGGCAAATCAACGCATTTGTCCTTCCAGAGTCTTCTTTAATTTAATAGCCACACAGAAGAGTTTCAGGAATACCCATGATATTAGTAATTCCAAAAACAGTTATTTCACTTCAGAAACTCCGACGTGAAGAAATATTTTAAATCTGAAGTAGTGAGAAATGGTTGAAAAGAATGTATCTTTGTAAGACTTAGACACTTTAATTTAGGATTCACTTTAAAACTGTTTTAAAAAGACCATTAAAAATCTGTTTATATTTGTCTTCTCAAGACGAATAGTAGATCCTTTTTTGTTGTTGCTGAAGAGCAAGAAAAAGCCTGGACAGAAAAAGACTCACCTGATGATTTTCTCTTCTTTCTTTTCCTTTGTAGAATAAATATCAAGAATCCTAATATCTTATAGTATTTATTTAAAATTCTTTCTCTAGAACAGTCTAAGGCAGTGGTTCTCAGCCTTCCGAATGCCGCAGTCCTTTAATACAGATCCTATGGGTCGCGACCCACAGGTTGAGAACTGCTGATCTAAAGGAAAATATTGAACACTCACCTCTGTGTATTAAAGGAGTATGTTTCAGGACCTAAATCAGTGCTCCTCTCTCTCCTTCTTCCCCTTTCCCCCTCCTTTAGCTCTCTAAGGAAATGCAGGTAGCTCTGTCAGTGGAAAGGGGATTTATTGTGCCACTGTATTTAGATCTCCCTCTGCAGATATCCAATTTTGCCCTATCTCTTCCTTCGAAAAGAAAATACATGAGCTGGCTAAACCGTTAGATCTCACTTCTGGATTCTCCACAGATTTCTGTCCATGAATTGAAACCCTAGCTGAAATAACATCAAAGGCAAGAATTCTCTCTCTTTTTTTTTTTTTTTTTTTTTTTTTACCCCGAGTGATAGTATTTTAAAATTTTTTTTTACTTTTGATTTGTTTGGGGCCAATGAAATATCTCCGTGCCAATTTT
>CAUYPK010117231.1:0-28098 GCA_963574355.1 Loris lydekkerianus
ATAGCTTTCATGTGAAAGCCCTAAATTAGTTTCATAGTAGGGCTGAGTACATTGGATACTTTTTCTTCCATTCTTGAGATACTTTACTAAGAAGAATATGTTCCAGCTCCATCCATGTAAACATGAAAGAGGTAAAGTCTTCTTTCTTTAAGGCTGCATAATATTTCGTGGTGTACATATACCACAATTTATTAATCCATTGGTGGATTAATGGGCACTTGGGCTTTTTCCATGACTTAGCAGTTGTGAATAGGGCTGATGTGGAATGTAGATGTCTTGGCACAATAACTGGGAGAATGCTAGGAAGGCTGTGTTGACCAGTGTGATGAAAATGTGTCAAACAGTATATGAAGCTAGTGTATGATGCCCCATGATCATATCAATGTACACAGCTATGATTTAATAAAAAAATAAAATAAAATAAAGGAGAGGCACTTCAAGAGCAGGATGGATGAGAGAAAACTTTCAGAGTTTCCTGTGAGTTCAACAAAAGCTAGCACCGAGTGTGGCTTTTAGAACGTAAAGAGCTCATGTGATTGTGGAGGGTGTGGGTCGTATGCATGTGGGGACAGGAGCTGAGACATGCTCCCATGCTGCCATGTCCTATGAGTTACATTGTAATTATTTCAAGGCATCTCAAACAGCAAGTGACACAACACACTCAAAAAACTTGCCATATAAAGAAGCATAAAGATTTTAATAAAATGTGTCCTAGAGAATATAGGACTTAGGAAGTTCATAAACCTTTGTTTAAAAAAATGTGGAAACGGCCTAAATGCCCACCAACCCAGGAGTGGATTAACAAGCTGTGGTATGTGTATACCGTGGAATACTATTCAGCCATTAAAAAGATGGACACTTGGCGTGGCACCTATAGCTCAGTGAGTAGGGCTTCGGCCACATACATCAAAGCTGGTGGGTTCGAGCCCAGCCTGGGCCTGCTAAGCAACAATGACAACTGCAACCAAAAAATACCCAGGTGTTTTGGTGGGCATCTGTAGTCCCAGGTACTTGGGGGGCTGAGACAAGAGAATTGCTTAAGCCCAAGCGTTTGAGGTTGCTGTGAGGTGTGACACCACAGCACTCTACCGAGGGCAATATAGTGAGACTCTGTCTCAAAAAATAAATAAAAAAGATGGAGACTTTACATTTTTTGTATTAAACTGGGATGGAAGTGGAACATATTATTATTCTTAGTAAAGCATCATAAGAATGGAGGTGCAAGAATTGTGTGTACTCAGTTCTGATATGAGGACAATTGCTGACCTAATAACACAGTGGGGGGTGGGGGAAGGGGAAAAAGGAAGGGGGCTGGAGGGTCATGAGGTGTGACACATCTCTTGGGGACAAGACATAGTTATAAGAGGGACTTTACATAACAAATGTGGTGGGTGGAACCTGCTTCTTTGTAACCTCAATGAATCCCCAACAATAAAAATAAAATACAAACTACATAAAATAAAATAAAAATAAAAATTTAAAAGGACTGATTATAACAACACCAATTAAAATAGCAACAACTAAGAACTGGTAGTAAATGTTATAAAAAATGTGTAAAATTTGAATATTTATCATGCGTAAGAGAAATCAGGTTGTAGTACTTAGGTCAGTAATAGGGAATTACAGAAGAAAGAGTTTTGATCAGTATTAGACCATTCCAGTGACTACCGAAAATTCAGACACGGGGAGGACGAGGAGTGGTGGTGAGGGATGAAATCCACCTGTGGGACCCAGGGCAGGCTGTTTGGTGAGGGGCACACTCAGAGCGCTCCCATGATGCAATTCACCCATGCATCTGTATCCTACGGTACTCACTAAATCTGTGGAAAGAAAAGAAAACCATTCCAATGGGGTGTACCCCAAAATGAAATGGGAATCTTAGAAGCAGCAGCAAGTCCTTATCCTTCAGGATTCTTAACAGAAGCTGGACTGTCATTTGTAGATTTGTTGATGGAATCTTGTGGAGGGAACCTGGGCCTCTGAGCAGTGGGAGCCACACCCATATCAAAGGTCAGCTTGCATTCTTACAAAGCTCAAAGAATCCCTGGCATTTAAGCCATGAGATGACAATCAAACAATAATTTCTAAATACTCTCAATGATTAAAAATGGCGTCAAGTTTTGAGATAATGACCTTGCAAAAACTCAGAGCAAAGAACTGATAGAAACATACGTAACTCGTGTGTTTCTAACAGAGCCAATGATTCTCAGGTGGTAAACAACTGACTCTTGGGTTAAGCGCTGGTAGAAGGAGTTGGCATACTTACAAGTGTGTTTTCTGAAAACTATATGGTTTTTGACCTTTGAATCACACTTGGTGTGGAAATCCTCATGTGCTGAGAGGAAAGTTAGAAGATGACTTGCTCACTCATGCAGATGGGGGGTGTTATTTATCCATACAGTAAAAATTAGATAAAATTATGTGCACGATCTAAGTCTCCCTTTGTCTTTTTGCCTGCATCCAAATAATTGAATTCCCACATGTTAAATCACCATGATATGACTCCACCCCTGTCTTTTTAAAGGTCTCCCATGAGCTGATGATCTTGAACTATTTCTGTTCACAATCGCACAGGTCCTTTTAGTCCCTTTCATTGCCCACATTGCTTCACCATGTAAAACGAATGAACCTGGTCTTGCATGGAGAGGTTTAGCTTTGTTAATTCATATGCTGGTAATGAGGGAAAGATTGAAACATCTTTAAATTATTAGGTATACTAATTACCTAACATATCTACATTATTTTGCTAAATCCTCTAAACTTCCCCAAGAAAGAAGTACTATTATTAACATCGTCAATTGGAGGAAATAGATGCCTAGTCAGTTTGTGTAGCTAAATGAAAACAGAGGGAAGGTGTGATGCGTTTGACCCAAAGTCCATGCTCTTTCCATTATACACAAATGCTTCCCTCACCTGACCTAGACACTTTATTAATACAGGCATTTGGAGGCTGACTGCTGTAACGTTAGAGCACATTTATTCCAGTCTGTAACGTTTCTGTTCAATTTTTCAGGTTGCATTTCTGTGAAATGAAGTGAATGGATATTTTGCTTACACAGCTTTGCTCAGCAATCCTTTGCTTTCTGGTGATGGCCATAAAAGGAAAACGCTTTCCACAAATAGCATCTTGGGCAAAAAAGCATTGTTCCTTTTGATGTGTTTTTACTCCTTTCTCTGCGAACCTTACATGGTAAACTGGAGAAAGACAATGTTTTACAGAGAAACAGGACTTGGAAAGGACAGCTGCAGCCCTCCCACAGCCCGTAAAGGAGTCTCTTTCTCCATGTGGTCTTCATTTGATAGAGCAGTAAACCTTCTGTTTTCATTTTTGTTTGCTTTTCTTTTTTTTTTCCCCCAGAACATAAAGCTAGACTTACGTTGGAGTAAAAATCAAAATAATAATAAATGAAACACCATCCTTCGACGTGAGATAAATCTAAGATTTGTGGGGGTGGAAACAGGAAATTTCTTTCCTACGACTTAGCTTGCTACTCTGGAGATGTAGAGACTGTTTGCTTGGGGTGATGAGGGCGAGTCCCTGTGTCTGTGCAGGTCCCTGGATCAAGCGCTCAGTGGGTTTCCAGAAACACAGGCCACAGAGTGAGAATTGTTGCTGGTTTGAACTCTTAGCACTGATTTGATTTGGTTATCCCACATCGTGTTACCCTGTGCGTGGCCAGGTAGAAAAAGGTGGGAACGGAGGTGAGGGGCCAACTTAATATTTCCCAAAGGCCCTCCTTCTTGGAAACTGTTGGATTTTTAAAGAACATACTCCAAGAAGAGAGCAAGTATATAAGTTTCGTGATGTGCTGTATGATTATTGTGAACACCTGTTACATACTCCAGGACACCTACTAATAAAATAATTGTTTAATAAGGAGCAACGAAAGCTTCTTGTGATATGACGTATGATGTCTGACGTAATGACTTCTGAGTCCATACTCTTCATGTTTTCCCTGGGGTCCTGTCACCCAAGTGATAAGCTCTTCTGGAGAAGGAAGGGCAAAGATTAGAGACCGTAGATCCACCTGGCAGCCTGGCTCCGTCCCATGCATGGTGCACTGGTCTCCAGAAGGTTCCGGGGTTCCTTGAGAGAAAGATGGAGGCAGACTGAACAGGGTGATGTGGACCTCTCACTCATACAGATCACCTGAGGTGGAATAACATTCATTTTTCTGTCTGATTGTAGGGCTATTCAAAAAAGCCACTTGAATTTTATTGGAGATGATATTCTCATTTTGCAAAGCTAACATATAGTTCTAGATTAGGATGCCATTTAAAAATGGCATGGTATTTTTAATATACGTTAGGATTTAGGTCTGTCAGTCATGCTGGTGTTTCTATAAGAGGATGGCACCGAACCTTTGCCTAAAAGAGGTTCCAATTTGAAGCCACATTAGTTATTATTAATAGTTATTACCCATCATTACATGTCTTGTATTAACAAAATCCATCATTTTCACTACTTCTCAGTAGTCCTGTCAGAACTGTATTCTGACAGAAATAAAAATTCATACGCTACTATCTGGGGCTTCAGTTAATGAAACCAACTGTTCTGAATATTCACTTTTTTTAAAGCTACCCTTTTTGGCGAAGTTCCTCTATGCCAGGCATGGTGCTAAGTGTTTTACATACGTCACCTCATTTAGTCTCTATTATAGTGCTATTTTAAGGATGAAGAAATGATGATGTCGGTTCATTTGCATGTTAGGATCATACAAAATTGTAGGGCTGAAATTCAAGTGGTATGTCAGATTGCAAACCCCAATTTTAAACATCATGCTCCTGATTCAAGTTCCTTGCTGGGTTGTCTGCCTTTTTCTGAGCACTTACGAGCAGGCGTTCTTTATTTTCTGATTTAGATACTTTGACAAGGAAATCTTCCACGCCTTCCATTTTATGATGTTTATTCAAAGACTTCTGTTTGTGTAATGGCGATTCTTTGTGCTCAACTTTTTTCCTCTTCTTTTGTGCGTTGTATACATTTAAACAATACAACTAAACAATAAACTCACGTATGGGAAAAAAAATTCCATGTTTATGTAAGCGTGACTGATGGAAACCAGGTTCTAATATCAAGAATTCTTGATCCTTGGAATAGGCCTGCTGTTTTGGAGTCCAAGAAAATAAAAGCAATATTTTCTTTCACTCAAGAGCACATCCAACTTAAAGCTGTCAGACTCTAACGTGTCGCAATGCGTCTGCACAGCCGTATGTTGACAGATGTTTGTGTTTGTCACTCTAGCTTTCTGATGTGCAGCGTGACTTCTACTCAGATTTTTGTCTTTACTTTTTGAAGTTTTAATTCCAAAACAGTTCAACCACATTTACAAGAATTAGTAAGATGAAAAAAGTTAAATCAAAAAAATACATATACTAAATCAAAATAAAATGGAAAATGTCACCTCTTTTTAACCAGCTAGTAATGAAGAACATCATCACCTTGGACCCCTTCTGTCATATAGCACAGAAATACCACATAGTTATGTGTAAGTTTCAGGATGGCAACTAAGCCACGATCTTACAGCAGTGTCCCTCCACTCCAGGAAGATAAGTCTGCCCTCAGTAGGACTTCATGTAACAAGAAGCTTGTAAGCAAGAGAAAGGGAAAATGACCAGAAATCAATTAACAAGTGGTAGTTTGGCCTATGCAAATGCAAAAATTCCATGACTCTCTTTAAAAGTAAAGAAGAAAGAAAAAACACAGGATGTCTCATTTAAAGTTTTTTTTTTTAATGTCTGTTATCTCACCTGCTTTTATTCAAGACAGGTAAATGTTCTCCTTCACTGTAGATAGCCTCTGTGGAGTTGCAGATTTAAAGACTATCTTTGACAAAGACTGCTCTCTAGATGTGTTATTTCGTCTAGGAAGTGCAAAAATAGCACCAACTGATTTCCCTACTGCAAGCATGAAAAATCACATTTTGACATCACTTGGAAGCCATTGTTTGCAGAAGGGAGAGCTGTCTGGTGACTCATGAATCCTCACCTCTTTTTAATGCATGCTTTAAGCAATTTTTGGCCATGCATCAGATTGATCTTCAAGCTGCGTTTCTTTCTTAGATGTCCACATCTAAGTCTCATCACTCGATTCTGTACATCAGGGAGTCTGTAAACACCTTCCAGCTATACACTCTGAGGTTTTGCTCTTTTTTTTTTTTTTTTTTTTTTTTTTTGCTCACTGCTTAGGGGTTATTTGGATGTTCTCTTGTTAGATATTTTATATGGGTCTTCTGTGAGGGTTGAGCTGATGGCAGATGTTGGCTGGGTTTGAATAAAGGTGTTTGTGAGCTTTACATCAGTGACATCCTTTTCCATTTGCTTTCAAAAATATTTACAGAGGCAGGCTGGGCACAGTGGCTGGAACCTATAATCCTAGCTCCCTAGAGGTGGCTGGATCAGCTGATCTCAGGAGTTTGACACCAGCCTTAGCAAGAACGAGATCCCCATCTCTAAAACTAGGCAGGTGTTGGTACGGCACCTGTAGTTCCATCTACTCAGGAGGCTGAGGTGAGATAATCACTGGTGCCTAGGAGTTTGAGGATCCTAAAAGCTATGACACCACAGCACTCTACCAAGGGCAACAGATAAGACACTGTCTCAAAGAACAAAATAAACAAAAAAACCCAACAAAAACAAAACAAAAAAATATAAACTTATAGAGGAATCCTAATACAGTTCTTGCGGGGAGTTCAAGTCCTAGAGACAGTGAACAATTTGATTGTATGTTTCGTATGTAATGTAATTGTAGCTGATACTGCATACGGACATTCCTGGAGCTTCACCCAATAGCTTACCTCTTCTCTCCCACAGAGACCAGTGGCAGAGGAAGAGTTGGGAGAGGAGGATTTCATTTCATGCATTTGTTCGGTGGCCATGCTCTTTCCCTCTGTGGCTCCACTGCCTGTGGAACCTCTGAGTCATCTGCTAGAGCCTCTGCACCCAGTCTAGAAAGCACCCGACTTCCATTTTGCCCATCTTGTTTCCACCAGTGTTCTGTTGATGAGCACTAGTCACTTGGGCATGAAAAAAGCCAATCGAGATGGAGCAATATGGCATCTGGCAGGGCACATTCACGTTCCAGTTATAAGTCTACTAAGATAACAAAAACAAAAAGAAAATGATGTTTTGATTACCAGCTGGCATTCTTTGCTACACTCTGCAAAACCGGTAACTTTAGTGATATTCTCTGCCTTTAAATATCCCAAATGCATTGCATTCGTTTTCTGGGGGTTCTATAAAAAAGAAGAAAAACACACAAAAAAGACTGCCACAAAATACCAGCCATAAATGATTTCAGTTCTGGAAGCCATGAATCTAAAAGCAAGGTGTGAGCAGGGCTGCCATCTCCCTGAGAGTCAGGGTGGAATCCTCCCCTGCCCCAGCTTTCCTTCTGGTTGTGCCCTCGGTTCTTCGTGTCGCTTGACCTGCTGCCCCGTCCCTCCATCTCTGCCTGCACCATCGTGCTGCATTTTTACCTGTTTGTGTCTTTGTCTTTGCACAGAGTTTTTTATGTGGACATTTGTCATATTGGATGAGAGTTACACTCTAGTAATCTTATCTAAACTTGATTACATCTGCACAGACTAATTTCAAATAAGGTCAGATTCATAAGTACCATAGGCTAAGATTTCAACATGTCTTTTGCAGAGGACACAATTCAAATCCATCACGCATATTTCAGGATCTTTTTTTAAAAAATTACTTTAGCAATCATTTCCTATTAATAGTTTAAGTACAACTATAGCAACTCAAATCTTATCAAGATTCTTTAATTTCTGCTAAGATGTTGTCTAGCACCTATCTAGACCAGGGATCAATAACTTTCTTTGGTAAATGTACAGACAATAAATAATTTTGGCTTTGTGGACCACGTATTCTTTGTTACAGTTCCTCAACCCTACTATTACAGCAGGAAAGCAGCCGTACATAGATAGTTGTCAATGTGTGATTGCCACTGTCTCCCAATAAAACTTTATTGTATCAAATTCCACTTATTTTATTGAATCTGGCTGGTGGGCTGTGATATTTGCATCCCAGTGCTAGACTATGGCTCACCTGAATGTGAATTTTGTGAAAATGAACTTTGGGATTGGATTTGGACACCTGTAAATTCAAATTCTGCCTATCATGCATGGACTAGCTGTGATCTTGAACAGACTGGCCTTCATTAGTACCAATACCTCACCAATACAAGGAGAAGGAGTTACACAGTCAGTGCTTAGCCCATCATAGACATTCAGGTGTAGTTAGTTGTTTAGATAACTTTTCCTTTGCAGGAGCAGTATAACAAATCGGATGACATTAATGCCTCTTTCTGGTCTTTGATCCTGAGTAAGTCCCTTAATATCTCTGTGCTTCATTTTTCTTATCATTAAACAGACGTAATGATGGAGCCTTCCTTTTTGCTTGCTTACGAAGATTCAGTGAGTTAATATGTGTCCAGCAATTAGACCAGTGGCTGGCACTTAATAAGCACTCAGTAAATGTTACCTACTCATATTGGCCATTATTGTTATAATTGGCTTCTCTTATTACCCAGAAAAATGATGATTTATTGAATTTTATTTCTGCTGAATTTATATCAGGGAGTGAACTAAATGAATACATGATAATGATTAAGGCCTGGGTCTCTTTTTCTGATTTATTAGTTAGATTAAGATTGAAAGAAAAGTTTCACTTTTGTTCTCTGTATAATTTCTGCTCAACCAGAGAGAACAGTGGCACCCACTGACTCTTCCAACCACACTGATCCTGAAGTCTTTCTCTTACGTTACTGTAAGAGTTTAAAGGAAAATGGAATTTGATGAATAAAATTATGCTTTTGAGCTAACTTTTGTATAAAATATCTGGAGATTTTGATGCCATTTTAAAATCTTTTTAATTAAACAAGTATGTAAAATTTAGTACATTTTGTTCATGTATAATTGAGATGTTTTCATGGAGGCAAGTTAGAGAGAAACTTCTCAGGTACCGAATTTTCCTGGTTTTGTTCACTTAATGATTGCCAGAAACTACCCTTGTTTTAATGGAAACAAATAAGGAAGAAGATTGATGGAAGAAGTTGTAATCTAGAATTAGGATTTGAGTTATGATCAGAAAAATCACTCTACTAATTAAAATACCTAAACCTCGACCAATTAAAATATCACAACTTTTGATGTTAGTAGTATAAATTTAATTTAAACATGTATACTTATTTCTAAATAATGAGAAATGCTTGCAGAGAACTAATTATGAGGATCATCTGGTTTGTTTTTCCCATTTCTTAAATTAGGAAGGAATGTGACCATATTCTTAATTATTCATTGGTAGTTTTTATATTTATGGAGTCATGAGATTCAGGTCAAAATTGAGTATTTTGATTTTTACATATTGCCTGTGGTATATGATATGCCTGTGTTCCTAACACAAATACTACCTGACACTCATTTGGATAAATTCAAACCCACAGAAATACAGTTTTGGGGATTTATTGTTTAATGATATTTTTGGTGTTTATTTTTAATGTGAGGACAGAATAAAAGTCTAAAGTTCACTAATATTTGAAAGCTCTCTACAGTGTAAGGGTTCAGAAAGTTTCTAGTTGTTTCAGTTGGAGCATGTTAATTTTTAGATAGTGAAATTGGAAGAAAAAGCAGCGTTAGTATTTACTTCCTGTAGAGATATTGTGAATTTATAAGCAACTTTTCTCACTTTTCTATTATAGCAGACACCATTATTTAGCTATGTTGGCCTCATTAAAGCATTTAGTATTTGCTTTTTGGCTATAGTTGTTGGAGCTTTTATCATCCTTATTATTATCATTAGTATTATCATTTTTAATTGTTATTATTATTTTTACTCTAGCTCCGGACTAGGTACTGTTGCCTCTGCTAGCTCTCAGAGTTGGTATGTCATACAAATTCTTCCACTTTTATCCTTTTTTTTTTTTTCTTCAGGCACTATCTAATAGCTTTTTTTCCAAAATAAAAGTATTTCAGAGTTGACAGGACCTTAGAGGTTATTAGTTTGTAGTGCTGCTGTAAGAAGTTACCACGAACTTAAACAATAGAAAGTTATTGTCTCAGAGTCCCGGAGGTTAGCAGCCCCAATCAAGGTGTTTATGGGATTTGTTCCTTCTGGAAGGACAATTCTGGGCCTTTCTCCTGGGTGTGTGTAGTCATCCTCATATCCCATCATGTTCTCCCTGTGTGTATATCTCTGTCTTCAAATCTCATGGTTTCCTGTCCCATTGGATTAGGGGCTGCCCTCCCAGCTCACTTTAACTTGACTACCAGAGAAAAGGCCCAGTCTCCAAGCAAGGTCACAGCCTGAAGTCCTAGAGATTAAAACTTCAACATAAGGACTTTGGGGAGAGAGACACCATCTGATTTATGACAGAGCATAACAGAAACTCTCTCAAAATCTACTTTTAAGAAAAGAGAAAACAGAGACTCTAAGAGACTCGTGCAAACTTATACAGTCAGTGTCAAATCATCACAAGAATCCTGAATTTTTCTTAATGCTTTCCAAAATATTCCATTACTTCTCTTTCTAGATTAGTTCATCAGTGTTTTTTTACCTAAATAGGCTGAAACCTTCTAAGCCTTGAACTCAGTCGGGCTGTGTCTCAGTTCATGTGGAACTGATTTATGGTGACTGATTTCATACTTGCTTTGCTGGGTTCAAGCTTACGTTTCTTAGTTAAAGAAGTGAATGCTATTAATGCAGTTTTATACAATTCTTCTGCCCATAGTTACCATTTATTCATTTAGCAAAGATTTATGTAGAAGTTCTGATTTTGGCTAGGTAAGAGACCATTCATTTCAGTGGAACCTGTGACCCTTTTCTGCTGTCATGTGAGGTAGGGTGGAGATTAATGTCACTGTTTTTTTGGTAGTGTGCTTTTAAACAATTATAGAAGTGTTTTCTGAGGTTGGTCTCCAAAGAGAGTTTGTTCCCTCTAACCAAGTGCGTCTGTAACACTTCTAAGCACTGATGGTGTTCCTGTGATATCTGTGAAGCATTAGCTGGCCATGTGAGATCCAAATCAGCGTTTTCCTTTCATGTTATCCCTGGATAGTCATGTGTTTAACTGTTAAAGAAGGTAGCAAATCGGGGGCAGTGCCTGTGTCTCAAAGAAGTAAGGCACCAGCCCCATGTGCCGGAGGTGGCGGGTTTAAACCCCTTCCCAGCCAAAAACTGCAAAAAAAAAAAAAAATGAAGGGATGCTGAGACGAAAGAATTGCATAAGCCCAAGAGTTTGAGGTTGCTGTGAGCTGTGACTTCACAGCACCCTACCCAGGGTGACAGCTTGAGACTCTGTCTCAAAAAAATAAATAAAAATAAAAATAAAACATAGCTCCTGTAGTCCAAGCTACTTAGGAGCCTGAGGGCAGGAGGATCACTTGAGCCCCGGAGTTTGAGGCTGCTGTGAACTAAAGATGCCACAGTACTCTACAAAGTGTGACCAAGTAAGACTGTAAAAAAAAAAAAAAAAAAACCGGCCAGGTGCAGTGGCTCATGCCTATACTCCTAGCACTCTGGGAGGCCAAGGCAGGTGGACTGCTTGAGCTCATGAGTTCAAGACAAGCCTAAGCAAAAGCAAGACCCCCATCTCTATTAAAAATAGAAAAACTGAAGCAAGAGGATCGCTTGAGCCTGAGTTGGAGGCTGCTATGAACTATGATGCCACGGCACCCTACCCAGGGGCAACCGCTTGAGACCCTGTCTCAAAAAATAAAAAATAGTGATGAAAATGTGTCAAATGGTCTATAAAACCAGTGTATGGTGCCCCATGATTGTATTAATGTACACAACTATGATTTAATAAAAAAAAGAAGGTAGCAGATCGCCATATACATTAACATCAACATATCATGTTAATGTTCTTATCTTTTATTATTTAGTGAATAGGAAATCTCATCAGAAAGGAAATTATTTATAGGTAAAATCACAGTAAACCTATGCCTAGGTAAGTGAGATATAAAATGTATATTTATTTTGGGGTTTAATACCCATAGGATGTGAGAAGTTAAAGCAAATGTTCTTATTATATTACATTTTTATATTTAAGATATACAAATGTTTTTGCATAAAAATTGTGTCAAATTTTTTTAAATAAATGAATGTTGATCATAAAAAATGATTGCATACATAATGGTACAAATGCATTCATTATACTTAACATTCGGAAGTATATATTGCTATAATACTGTACATCTGTATTATAATATGACACAAAAATTTTAAAGTATGATCATTAAGAGTTTAGCTCAAAAATACTTCAGACATTAGACCCGGTACGTACTTACTGATGCACACAGGTGAAGATGAGAGTCACTTACCTAAAACACATGATTTGTAATATATCCTGAACCATTTGCACCAGTATTAATGCTTTCTGGTTTTCAATGTTTTTTCCTCCAGGCAAAGTCTTTTTAGTAGTGATTGAGGGGGGCATTCTGAAAGTTTTAAGAAGTGTTTTCTGAGAATAGTACTAAATATTAGAAGAAAAAAGAAAAGACTCCTTATGATGAAAGACAGGTTAGACTAGAGCTCATGGACTGGGGAGGGTGGCAGGAACAAAAACCAGAGACAAAAAAAGGCTTCACGGGCCAGAGCGAACGTTGGACCCATGTGTAGAGGGTGGATGCCTGTGGGGAGGGACAGGAACTCTCTATCTGGTGTCAAAATCTCAAAATAATTAGGAAAGAAATGTGAAAAGTGTCAGGAAGTGGTGAGAGTCTTATAGAAAGGAAATTACTCTGGCACCTCATTGTATATTGATTAGTGAGAGTAGCTATCAAAGAAAGACGTGCCTAAGGCAAAAATGCTTGTGCGTAATACAAATAAAATAAAATAAAATAAAACGCAGTTAAAATGGAAAGAAATGAGGCACCAACCCCATGAAATAGGCCTATCACTATCCTGTCTTCCTCCAGGGCTGGCTCTCTCTCCTCCATGCCCCCACAACACAAATAATTTACACTTCTCACATCAGCTCTCAGGAATAAAGCTTTAAAATGTTTCGTATTTTTCTTTTTCATAGTCTGTTTTTCCCCAAGATTTCACTTTTCTTATTTTTATGCTGGTTGCTACATGGTATTTGGTGAAATTTTCGTGCCTACAGCTCCCAGCAAACTTTTCTGTTCTTGGGCAATTTACATTGCAGTTCGGAGATGAAGGTGGAAGGGTTTCTCTGATAATTCTTGTCTGGATAGGCTCATTTGGCTGGTTCATAAGTACAAAATTTGGAGATCATTTTTTTTGTTGTTGTTGTTAACGAGGACTCTAAATTTCCTAATTTTATTTTTTATATAGCAAAAAAAAAAAAAAAAAAAAAAAAAAAAAAATTCCCATCTGAAAAAAATGGAGTGGGAGAAGCTTATAGATGTGTTTTATAAGAAGAAGAGATCCTAACAGCGGTTAGGATATAGATTCAGTTGTATGACGCAGATCCAACGTAACACAGGCTTACACAAAGGTAGAAGGTTGTTTCTCGCTCACGTAGAAACTCACATGCTGGTGCTGTGGCTTGGCCCTGTGACTGTAGGTGTGGGCTCCATCTGTCTTGATGCTTCACCACCCATGGGGAGTTGTGATGTCTGCATTTCAGCTGGTGGAAAGAGAACGGGACAGGGAGTCCACTTCCTGGCTGTTAGAAGCACGATCCATTTCTCACACACCCTTTCTGTGCACGCGCTGTTGCCCAGAAATTAGACAATTGGCTTTACCTACCTGTGAGAAAAGTTGGGAAATGCGGTCTGTCTGAGCTTCCCTGGGCTCCTGTGTGGGAGCAGTAGAATGGAGACAGAAGGGCAGCCAGAGACCCTTGCCAAAACTGAACTTTTGGAGAGCGTGATACAGGGGAGAGGGACCTGGGCATCCCAAATGACCATCTGCAGCAGAGCTGTGCTGCCAGCTTAGATCGCTCACCTCTAGACTTAGATATAAAAGAAATAAATTTCTACTGTTTCAAATCACTCTTGTTTGGGGGGGTTTTTTTGGAGGGGAGTTGGTGGAGGCCAGGTTTAAACCCACCACCTCTGGTATATGGGGCGGGCGCCCTACTGCTTGAGCCATACGCACCACCTGTTTTTTGTTTTTATCGTTTGGAGTCTTTGTTGTAACAAACTAGCCACCAGTCCCCTAAATCATATAGACAGAAATGCAAAACAAATTTTTTTTTTTCTGAAGTACATCCTTTAACAGCATTCAGTAAAAATATATATTAAATATGATAAGAAATCAGCAAATAGGGCAAAATTAAAGCCACTGAACTTAGCGGAAGATGGTCATTTTCCCTGCAATGATTCAGTTATATAAAAAAATCCAATTCTTTCCTCACTCAGTCCGTCTCTTCCTCCCTCCTTCCTTTCTTCCTTCCTTTCTTTGTTCTTTCATTTTTTTTTTTTCTTGATTTTTAAATGATTTGAAACAATGATCTGACTCTGATCTCTAAGCAGGAAAACACCAACAGTAATTATTTCCTTGGATTAAGGTAACTCCGTGTGGATTAAGAGGAAAATTTTTATGTAAGATAATTTTAAACTTCAGAATTAGGATTGCACACTTCCTATTACTGTGCTTTTGTAAAATTTCTCTCCTAAGTTCTTGGATTTCACCATTTAAGTGAACATATCCTGGAAAGTTGCTATATTGGCCTTTCCGGTTCAGGGTTCTCTGTACTAAGCTTAGTTGTGACATCAGAGACATTGGCTTCTTGCATTTCATTTTCATTTGAATTACGGTTCCTGGCAGGGCCCCTGACCCCTAAGGATAGAGCGATTTCCATGAAGATACCAATATTGAATGGATTATGTCATGGGTAATTTTACCTATTCATAATCCTCCCACCTGCAAATACTGACATCACCCTGAAGCTGGGTTTGATTAGATAAGCAGAAAATTGAAATTCTGAAGAACACAGCATCATCCCTTTTTCCTTGATTTTCTCAGTAAAGAACAAAGTCCCTAAGCTCATTACTATCTAATAGCAGTTTTTGGATTATAGATCTTTTTGAGAATTTGAGGCAAGTCAGAAATCTTTCCTTCAGGGGAAGATACACAGACATATGTTTCTGAAATATTTTACATACAACTTCAGTGAGTAACAGATTCCCTACACCCTACTCATAATTTCCACTTCAGAACCTGATCTATGAAATCCCCACTCCTAATCAATATACTAGATGGACTCATGGAATGTTTAATGGAGTGCCCTTTAGGTATTTCACGGCCTTGAACAAATTTTAACTTCTTGCCAAAATGTGGTAGCTGAAAGTAGTTGAAGAAATTCATAAGGTTTAACCACAGTAAAACATTAGATGAAAAACGCAGTACCTGCTGTTCCCTTCAAGGGTCTCTAATGTGTAAGTGGTCATCACTCACAGTAGAGAGAAACAAAACACAAGAGAAAAAAATTGACCCCACTTTTCTACAGAAAGTCCGTATGGTGAAGGACTTTTCATAAAAACAGCATAATTAAAATAGTCTAAATAAGCAAATCTTCACTGCACAGTTTGAAAGCAGCATGCAGAGTTTCTGTAACTGTTACAGGGCACAGAGCTATCGGCGTTGTGATTCAGTGACAAATGGTGAAATTAGTATTAGCACAGATCCACATAAACACCTCTGCATTGAATTTCTAATATGGTTGTTTATGCACCAACATATCATCTGCTTTTTGTCATACAACTGGAAACAAACAAAACAAAACAAACACAGAAACAATGGTTCTATCTACTTGGCAGTTTATTTCCATTTTTTTTTTTTTTTCTTGCTGTCTTAGTTGTTTCTTTGGCTTCTGTGAAACTTCAAAAAGGTTAAACACTCCTTTTTGCAAGTAAATTATTTCCTATTTGAGTAACCAATAGTAATACAGAGTGACAAAGATCAGAGCAAGGAGGAAATAATTTGCGTAAAAAAAGCATGCAGTGGAGCTGATTGTCACCCTCCAACAAAAGCCTAGAGGAACAGACTTGTCACAGGTATGGCTGGACCTGGGGAGTCAAGGTTTGGTCACTTCATCTGCTTTTCTTGCTCTCCTCTGTGTTAGACTCACTGTTCATCCTCTACACTTGTCTCTATCAACTCCAATTTATGTCTTCTCAATTTCAAGACCATCAGATTCGTTTTTGTTTGTTTGTTTTGTTTAGTATTAAGACAGGTCTTACTCTGTTGCCCAAGCTAGAGTTCCATGGCATCGGGATAGCTCACAGCAACCTCAAATTCCTGGGTTCAGGTGACCCTCCTGCCTCATTCTCTGGAGTAGCTGGGACTACAGGGTCTGCCACAACACCTGGCTATTTTTTCCCCCTATTTTTAGTAGTAGATTAGTTTTCATTGAAGCAACTAAGGAGATATACCTTTCATGAATCAAATTTGTTGACTAGGATCAGAGATGGCCTATTAGGATATTTTTTTGAATTTTGATCAATCATTCTGGCAAGGTAGAGAAAAAAAGATGAATTAGATCTAGGTCCTATTATGACACCTGAGGCTGTTGAGGGGTCCAGCACAATGACACCAGAGGGACAGGAAGAGGATGACTTTACTTGGAAACTATAGGTTCTGTTACCACAAGAGAAATGGGGGAAACGGGCAACAGAAAAGGCCAAGTCCTCACATCTAAAGACACAGGCATACAAACCAGCACGCACATTGCCAACCACTAGTGATCATTACAGAATTTGTGTCAGCTCTAGCACAGATTAGGAGGCCGCTTTGCAGAGTTCCGCGTGTGCTCCACCACCATTTCTAGATTTGTGACTGCAGTTAGGTCTCTTAACAGCTTTGGAATGCAGTTTCTGCGTGCCTAAAGGAGCCTTTTCATTTAAGAAATTACTTTGCCCAGAAAATTGAAAAGTGCTTTCAATAAGTCATACCATCTGCTGATCTCAATATTAAGTTGGAAGTGGCCAAATTGAATCTCCATTTATGTGATTTTCAGGTTCCACGTTCACATTTTTTTCAGCAGTGTTGTTTGAAACTAATTCTTCAGCAATAATCCTTCAGTGGGTGGGATTGGGGGTTTGTGCCTTTTCCTAAATCCATTTTTGCCATTTAGTTATGTATATTTACTTTAATAAAGCCTATAGTTCAATGTGGGTCATCTAGACAGTAATAGTTACAAAACTTGCTTCACGGTAGTCAGATAGCTGGCCAAGAAGCAGAAAAGTCAGCCATAAAAAACTACCAAGTGGGGAAGAAGTCTTATTCTGAATGCCACAATTTGTGATCGGGGCTGCTGAGAGTGTTTTTCTAGGCTTCAGTGGGTGTTTTAGATGAAAACCTCTTTTCTTTGTACCAGTTGGTAAAATAAATAAAATATGCACTTGGTGATTCTACCATCTCTGAGCTTTAGTTGTGTGGGGAAATAAATCTTTCATTGCACGCCTTCCTCTTTGAAGAGCTGAAAGAAGATAAAAACAAAGTAAAACTTTTGCTTAAGGAAGTCAATGTCTTACCAATAGCTGCAGTTACTGGGGATTGACCCCCTGCCAGACCTTAGTAGGCCTTGCTTCTTAGCAAGCATCCAAATAGCTTTATGTATCTGTGGTGACTTTCCTTCATTTCTCAACTGTTTGTATTTTCCAATTTATCACTGGACATTCTTATTGTCCACACCCCCAGCCGTGTTATGAAGAATGTCGCTTCGTCTCAAGGAGCTGTGACTCCCCTTACAGTGTGATACATATTTTGCTTTGTAATCTAACACTCTGCCACTGCTTTCATGAGCATTGAATCCCTTCCGTCCAGTGTGTGCATGTATGTTCCATTACTGGATTCTACACAAATTCTGAAGTACGCATGCACCAGTGTGCACACCCACCCACACACACACAAGTGTGCTTACCCTATCCCTGTACTTACCCTATCCCTATACTATTTCTCTAAATTACTGCACTGACTTTCTCCTAAAAGGCTCAGAGTCCCACAGAGGTAATTTGAGGGAAGGAATTATCTTCTCCTTTACAGAGGGAGAAAACCAAGGAACATAAAATTTAATTGATGTGTCAAACCACTCAGCTCGTTAGTGATAATCTAACCACTCTCAAGCCAGGTTCTCCCAGTACCTCTTGGG
The DNA here is from genome assembly GCA_963574355.1 of Loris lydekkerianus. Lineage (NCBI taxonomy): Eukaryota > Metazoa > Chordata > Mammalia > Primates > Lorisidae > Loris > Loris lydekkerianus. Next base: position 18,071 of record CAUYPK010117231.1, read on the forward strand.
AATATGAGAAAGAGTGGAAAGCTGCGTGCCACTTCACCTGTATGTATGTTTTTCTTTTGTTTTCCTGAAAATGCTTTCAGAATACGTGTACCTCCAACTAATTATCGGATCAAGACTTCACTGGTTTCAGCCATCCCTACATGTTTGTCTCTCACACCAACATGAGAAATACCACATGTTTCTAACATTTTCGACATTGAGAGATACAATTTCCATTGCAACCCCATTGACTTGTGAAGTTGACTTGTGAATACGCAGGGCCACAGACACTGTAGCTCTTTCATCCAATTGAGTTTCCTTTAACTTCATGTCATGGATCATTTGTTAATTTCTCTTCTCTTGTCCGTGTTTTGGATGTTCGATTATAATCTACCAAGATGATTTCATGACTTTCTGAATTATTTTAACTTGTAGAATATAAAACATTGATGTGGTGGGAAATGAGGAGCTCTGTGTCAGGGAGGGTTAGTTCTAAATCCTCTTCCTTTTGAAATTTATCGAGTGTAATTTTAAATTACAAACATAACTCAGTTTTCTTGACTGTGATATATGTAAATACTTCTGGTGGCATTAAAGTGAATCTTAAGTGGCATAACTATGACAGTTGCCAGTGTTTATTGACAAGTTGTTTCTTTTTTTTTTATTTACCAGTTTTTTTCTTTGTTTTTATAACTTTTACTTCTTGTGGGAGACAAGAGGAGAAATATGTTTTGTTAACTACCTAAATTTCTATTAATTTTGGCATTCTATTTTAGATATAGTAACTTTCTTCATTCAAAACAAGTTTTAAATACCATGACCTATGTTTTGGGAACATGAAGATAAAAATAATAGCTGACATTTTTGTGCAACTTACTGTTTGCCAAGCCTCGTAGACACGGATTTCTGTGAATTCTGATACCATCTACGTGTGGTGGGGGCTTTCCACATTGCTACTTTTATAAACGGAAGAAAGAAGGTGTGAAGCACTTTGCACAAGGTCATGGGGACAGACTCTAAGCCAAAGCCATTAGAACTGGGCCCAGAGAACACCAGAGTCTGCTTTTCTTTGTCCCTTACGTTGAGTTAAACACGGAAATTACGATAGTGGTTAAAACTCAGATTCCCCAGCCACATTGCCGCAGTCCCACTCTCGGCTCTGTCACTTATTAGGGAAAGACATCAGAGAAGTCACTGAAATAGTTTTCTCATATTTGGTATTTTCAAATAATGTATGTTGAGTGAATTAAATGAGTTATTAAGTGCAAAACACTTACATTAACACATTGCATATAATAAGCAAGAAAAAGTGCTCCTTATTATTTTCTCAGTCTCTTTCAAGAAAACGTGTATCTTTTTATAAGGTATTATCTGTGTGTGTGTGTGTGTGTGTGTGTGTGTGTGTGTGTGTGATTTAAGAGTTATGAATAGGGACAGTCTTATTCTTGGCAAATAAAGGAGTGGCATGCAGAGATGACTGCAACTAAATAATAATCCCCCACTGTTGACGAGGATATTAAATTTTCAGGAATAACCATTGTTTTCTTTCAACTTGAATTCTTAGACTTGAGATTGCTAGAAGGATACTTATACCCTAATAAGACTGATGCAGAAATCATCTAGGTGTGGATCTCTCTCTGTATTATACTGCCTACTTCTGAAGTCCACCTTTCTATTCTAAGACTTCAGAACACTCAGCTACAGTAGGCACTCAATAAATAGTCACTGTACTGTATCTAACAGGATGGGCCACATTGTCAAGTGCCGGATGGAATTCAGGTCTATTACAAAAGGCAGGCACACATTTATTATGTAGAGACTATAATGTTTTGCCATGGTAATTCTAGAATACATAAAAGATGCATTCCCTCTATTTTCTTTCTTTCTTTCTTTTTCTTTTTCTTTTCTTTTTTTTTTTTTTTTTTGAGGCAGAGCCTCAAGCTGTACCCCTGGGTAGAGTGCTGTGGCATCACAGCTTATAGCAGCCTCCAGCTCCTGGGTTCAAGAGATTCTCCTACCTCTGCCTCCCAAGTAGCTGGGACTACAGGCACCTGCCACAACACCCAGCTATTTTTTTTTTTTTTGGTTGCAGCCATCATTGTTGTTTGGTGGGCCCAGGCTGTATTTGAACCCACCAGCTCAGGTGTTATGTGTCTGGTGCCTTAGCCGCTTGAGCCACAGGCACCGAGCCGCATTCCTTCTATTTTCTAGAACTTTTTTTTTTGTATATAACATGCTAAACCAATGTGATTATAATTTTGTCCAAGATAAGTTTGATAATTTTATTTTCAATACTTCAGAGATGGTGTAAACTGCAGAGGCATGCAAATTCAGTCTTGCATGTGGAGAGTCATATGCCAGAATGTTTAGACAAAATAATTTATACTCCACCAAATTTATGAGTTTTCCATTCACATCGTATTCATCTGATTTTCATAATAAAAGAAACAATGAGTCTTTCCTGAATGCATTTATATAATGTATCCACCATGATTTTAAAATCCAGAGGCTGACAATACTGTAGGCACGTTTTATGAAGTAGTCTTATCAGAAACAGACACAAATACACATATACACATAAACACAGAATCTGGTAAGACTGTATATCAATAGCAGAGAGGGACATGTTGAACTTGACCGTAAGAATGTAATCAGGAAAATTCAGACGGGGTGATAACGCAATATACGAAACAAAACAACCTGGTGATTCTCAGCAAATAAGCTTCAAGGTGAAATAGAGATAGAGAGAATACTGACAGATTAAAGGAGATAGAACTGTCTATGATTTCTATCATGTATGGAGCTTATTTAGAATCTGCTTTAAAAACAGAACAAATTATTACACACACAGAACAATTGAAAATGTGAACACTGATGTGATGTATGATGATACTCAGGGATTATTCTTAATTATTTGGGTGATAACGTTGCTGTAACTTGGTTAAAACAGTATATTTTTTATACATATGCATAGTAAAATTTGGAGGAAACTAAGTGATATCTTAGATTTGCTTTCTAGTAAGCCTGGGACGGGCTTGTTCTTGAAATAATAGTGGTATAATAAGTGCCAGTGTATGCAGGGAGACTTGCACTATTTTACTGAATTTTATTTGATTTGAAATTCTCCATGGTAAAATAAGTGTGGAAACACTATAGATTTACTTTACTATTCACAAACTTCTCTAGAATTAATAAATTGGAAACACTAGGATTAAACTTGGTAATTTGAATGTAACTGACATTCAAATACTAACTAATTTGAATAACTGACTAATTTGAATAAATTAGTTAAACATGACATGGGTTATGTCAAGGCAATATATTTCACTACTGTCTTCTTTACAAAATAAATAATTATAAGCTATGACACATTCATCTTAGACCACATTACAACATTTTTGGAATCTAAAACACAAAGTTAACTTTTTTTTTTTTTTTTTAATCTTTCTGAGTTGGTGATTTTATTTCCTTCAGGTATATGTCCACAACAGGGTTTGCTGGTGTGGTATTTCTGTTTTTGATTTCTTTAGAAACTTCCATACTGTTTTCCATAATGGCTGCACCAATCTATCAATACATTTTCAGAAACAGAGTACAGTTTCTGAAAGAAACTGAGTTACTTTTCCTCTACAACCTCAAAAATGTTTGGTATCTTTTGACTTCGTGTTAATAGCCATCCTGACAGGTGTGTGTGTGGGGTAACAGAATAGAGAACCAAGAGATGGATCCAGCTACTTAGTGTTATTTGATCTTTGACAAGCCAATTAAAAACATTCAGTAGGGAAATGATTCCCTATTTAACAAATGATGCTGTGTGAACTGGCTGGCAACCTGTAGAAGATTGAAACCTGGACCCACACCTTTCACCATAAACTAAGATAGACTCTAACTGAATAAAAGATTTAAACTTAAGACATGAAACTATAAAAATACTTGAAGAAAGTGCAGGGAAAACTCTTGAAGGAATCGGCCTGGGTGAATATTTTATGAGGAGGGCTTCTCAGGCAATTGAAGCAGTATCAAAAATACACTACTGGGATCTGATTAAACTAAAAAGCTTGTGCACAGCTGAGAACATAGTAAGTAAAGCAAGCAAACAGCCCTCAGAATGGGAGAAAATATTTGCAGGTTATGTCTCCAACAAAGATTTAATAACCAGAATTCACAGAAAACTCAAACGTATTAGCAAGAAAAGAACACGTGTCCCATCTGAGTCTGGGCAAGGGACTTGAAAAGAAACTTCTCTAAAGAAGATAGACACACGATCTACAAACACATGAAAAAAAGCTCATCATCCTTAATCATCAGAGAAATGCAAATCAAAACTGCTTTGAGATATCACCTAACCCCAGTGAGAGTAGCCCACATAACAAAATCCCCAAACCAGAGATGTTGGCGTGGATGTGGAGAAAAGAGCACACTTCTACACTGCTGGTGGGAATGCACACTGATAATTTCCTTCTGGAAGGATGTTTGGGGAATACTTAGAGACCTAAAAATAGACCTGCCATTTGATCCTACAATTCCTTTACTAGGTTTATACCCAGAAGACCAAAAATCACAATATAACAAAGTCATCTGTACCAGAATGTTTATTGCAGCCCAATTCATAATTGCTAAGTCATAGAAGAAGCTCAAGTGCCCATCGACCCATGAATGGACTAGCAAATTGTGGTATATGTATACCATGGAATATTATGCAGCCTTAAAGAAGGATGGAGACTTTACCTCTTTCATGTTTACATGAATTGAGCTAGAACATATTCTTAGCTAAGTATCTCAGGAATGAAAGAAAAAGTATCCAATGTACTTAGTCCTAACTATGAAGCTAAATTGTGGCTTTCACATGAAGGCTATAGCCCAAGTATGGCACAAGACTTTGGGGAAGGGGCCAGGGAAGAGGAAGGGAGGGGGGTGGTTAGGGTGGAGGAAGGGTGATGGGTGGGGCCACACCTACGGTGCATCTTAGAATGGGTACAGGCGAAACTTACTAAATACAGAATACAAATGTCTACATACAGTAACTAAGAAAATGCCATGAAGGCTACGCTGAACACTTTGATGAGAATATTTCAGATTGTGTATGAAACCAGCACATTGTACCCCTTGATTGCATTAACGTACACAGCTATGATTTAACAATATAAAAAAAAATAATAATAAAATAAAAATAGCCAGGTGTTGTGGTGGGTGCCTGTAATCCCAGCTACTCAGGAGGCTGAGGCAAGAGAATTGCTTTAGTCCAAGAGTTCGAGGTTGCTGTGAGCAATGATACAACAGCACTCTACTGAGGGCGACAAAGTCAGACTGTCTCCACAAAATAAAATATAAAATAGTGCAGTGGGGGAGTGGGGTACAGGTGATACAAATCGATCATGAGTTGTTAGTTGTTGAAATTGAGTAATGAATAGACGAAGGTCCATTATACTGTTTTACTTTTAGGTTTGCTTGACATTGTTCATAACAATATATATTTTTAAACCTATTTTAAAAAATATAGTTAATCAACCATTTTTTAGAAAAAAAATGCCTGGAGTCGCTGTGTGGCAGAACGACCCCTGGGTCCGTGTGCAGGTGGCACGCTGCACTCTCATCTCTACTCCAGAGATATTCCCTGCTTCCTTTCTGTGCTGCTGTCTGTGGAAAAATAGTCATGGAACAGAACAAACCTTTCTGTGTTCACATGTATAGCCTTTCAGGGTTGCAAGAGTACTTGATGGCTGATTTAAATCATAGAATGAATAAAAACATCAGATTTCGACATTAAGTCAATTGATAAACACCTTTATTATGCAAAAACTTTATGCTCAATTGTAATAAAGTGTCTGATTCTTACAAACAGAGTTCAACATAACTCTTCTTGGGCAAACATGCCCTCTCCGACGTCACTGAGGATCCATCTAATTTGTCTCCAGGGAAAGCTATTGTACCATTTCTTGTAGCAAATAACTCCCTTGTGTGTGCACTGGCAGCTGGAAAACTCTTTCCTGTGTAGTATACAGAATTTTCCATCCACAATTTGCTGTGAGTAAGAAAAAGAAAAGTTGTTTGTGTTCTTGAGATTAATTTTATTTGGGCCATTTCAACCTTGATTCTTCTTGGAGAATGTTAGCTGGAGAGCCGATTGTCCCACAGAGCAAAGCCTGGGGCTGTCTCTGTGGCTGTCATTCTGTTTTCTCTGAGATGCCTGCTGTTCCCAAAGCTTTGTTCCTTTAAGGCCAAGCTTCTCTGCATGTCCACAAAGGTCAGCCAGCTCCACAGGGAAAACAGGTGGCTTCTGCCAGAGATACTAGAGTCTAAACAGGAATGTGGGAGAGCAGCAGGTGAAAAAGTTTTAACATAAGTTCCCATAAGCATAAGGGTGGGTGGACCTGAGGCTCTAATTCCACTGGGAGGAAGGACCCGGCCATCCAATGACACTTTCTTGTGAGGTGGGGCCACATCTGACTTTCTGGTCCTTGAGTGAGGCCTTTTGATTGAATACAAATTTTACAGAACAAATCCTTTTTATAAAGGGATTTGTTTGTGACATTTGAATTGTGTCAAGGGGTTGCACTTAGGGATCTGGAGGGCCACATGTGGCCTCGAAGCTCCACTCCTGGGAGTAGGTTTTCTTTCAGAGAGTATCTGGAAGGTTCTACAACATGACATGAAAATGTTGGCAGAAAATGTTCTGTTCCTAACAGAACCAGACCAAGGACTATTGCTCAATTGTACTGAATGTTGGTGCAGTTTATCTGTTCATAGATATTTTAAGTTGGCTCATAACAAAGTCATGCTTATCATCTCTCAAACACCCTGCTCTGTCCTCCCATCTGGGGTGAACCCAGTTGTCTCAAACGGACAGCAAGGTTCAGGTCCAGCAACATCCAGGCCTGACAAGGGTGCAGCCTTGGCAAGTGTGCCGTGAGAGGTCCTGTATGTGCCAATGAGCAGGGCAGCCACCTTGCAACGTGCAGCCAGGCCCAGGAGCTCCTGGGGTCCTTCAGCTGTTATACAAGCTTTAGAAAACCACCATTAAGGCTTGGTGCCTGTAGCACAGTGGTTAGGGCGCCAGCCACATGCCACTGAGGCTGGCGGGTTCAAGCCTGGCCCGGGCCAGCTAAACAACAATGACAATTGCAATAAGAAAATAGCCAGGCATTGTGAAGGTGCCTGTAGTCCCAGCTACTTGGGAGGCTGAGGCAAGAGAATCACTTAAGCCCGAGAGTTGGAGGTTGCTATGAGCTGTGATGCCACAGCACTCTACCAATGGCAACATATGAAACTCTGTCTAAAAACAAACAAACAAAAAAAAAACCACTGTTAAGTTTCCCACAAGGCAGACAAACATGGCATTTACTTTAAGACTTTGTTCAACCTTATTCATCAGGGAAAAGTGCTAGAATAATGTTAAATTATTATTACATTTTGGAGTAGTTTGGTAAACTTCCATGCATTGATACAATAGAATATTATGAAATGATTAAAAACAAAAGAGTATGAATTTTGTATTCATGAAAAATTTTGAAATATAGGACTAAGGACTTTTTAATGTGTTAGGGAAGAGAGCAGAGTACATATTATTTATAATCAACAATGTTATTCAGCCACATCATGTGTATTATAGGGATAAGGCTGCAAATCATTCCTAGTCATGATTTCTAAAAATTGCAACTACAAAGGATTTTTTAATCTCCTACCTATGATTTGTTTTATTTTGTTTTTTAACCAAGAGATTATTCCTACAAATTCTGTCTGTGTTTTCCAAAGTCATCTAGAACTAAGCATCACTTTTGCAATCTGAGAGAAATGTTTACCTTCAAAAGGGTAAATATGTGCCTTCCTGGCAGGTCCCCCAAACTCTAACCTCCACCCACAGCCTTCACTTGACCTCTGCGCAATTAACCATATTAAATTCCAGGAATAAACCTTCAGTCTTGTTTGTTATTTTACCATTTGAGATTAACTCTTACTTTTCCTTTGCAATGAGACATGAATTTGCATGGTGATGTTTCCTGGCTCCGGGGTGCCTTTCTAGGCAGAGTCACCTTCTCTCAGGAGTCCTGAAGCCAGAATGTCTTGTTGGCCTTTGGATGTCTCATGTTGGTCCACGTGGATGTGACAGAGGACGCCCCATGCTCCATTGGCATGGCCTGGGCATAGGATTGGAACCCCTTTGCTGCCCACACCCTACAATTCACTGTATTATCTCAACAGCCTTCAGCAGTGAACTCTGCTTGTCTTCTGGGTTTAATTTGACTTGTGTTTTCCACAGGCAGCGTAGAAACAGTCTGTCATGATTCTCCAGGCAGGATGACCTTGAGCTCCTGGTGAAGGGTGGTCAAGGTGCCAGGGTCACACTCCCCACTCTCTCCTGCCGTGACCTCCCTTCTGTGTCTCAGGGATGCCCGGCCTCTTCCTGCCTATGCACTCTGCAATCTGCAAACTCTCTCTAACCCTTACTACAAGTTGCATCCAAAACACAGCACTCCCAGGGAAGGTGAGAGGCCTGTCCTACACTTGGAAAGAGCAGCAAAGTGCTGGAAGCCCTGGATTGTCTCTTCTTGGATGAATAAAGTCTTGAGAGAGGATGAATCTTTGTTTCCACACATACAGACTCCCTGGGTTTGAGGTGAACTTGAAGGACAATTTAAATCACAGAGGAAGTGAAAGCAGCAGATTGCAAGGGATAAAGCAGCATGTTAACAACAGCCATTCTCTTTTTTTTTTTTTTTTTTTTTGAGACAGAGCTTCAAGCTGTCACCCTGGGTAGAGTGCCTTGGCATCACAGCTCACAGCAACCTCCAACTCCTGGGCTTAAGCAATTCTCTTGTTTCAGCCTCCCAAGTAGCTGGGACTACAGGCGCCCACCACAACGCTCAGCTATTTTTTGGTTGTAGTTGTCATTGTTGTTTGGCAGGCCCAGGCTGAATTCGAACCCGCCAGCTCTGGTGTATGTGGCTGGCGCTTTAGCTGCTTGAGTTACAGGTGCTGAATCAAAAGCATTTTTACTGTATAGAGAGTTTATAGTAACCTATAAGAAAAATTCTTAGATTCTCAAAAGATAAATCCCAGTGGTCCCCTTTGTGTCTAAAGCCCTGGTATCCACCCGGGCTCTGCTTTGCTGAGAGCGACTTCACCATGTCCAGGAGCAAACCACTCTGTAGTTCTCAGAGCTAAACAAAAATGTCATCTATTTATTATTTACATGAATTTTCCTTCCCAAATGCACGTAAGTAGGGTGTAAGCTCAGTTCTTTACTTTCATAAAATCAAATGATTTTGGATTAGCTCAGTGGCGGTGGTCCTTGGCAGGTGTTAGGAGAGGCATCTATGGGGGAATGCTCATTTCTGTGCAAGGGAGCAGGTGAGTACCGAAAGAAACGTCCCCGTAATGGTGCTCTGGAGCAGCATGGCCTAGCTAGACCAACAGCATTTCTCTTTTGGCGGTCCTGAGCCTCAGTGTAGGTTTAAGGTCACTGAATTTTTTGCCTTCCAGTTATCCTTACTTTCCACACATTTGGACTGTTGCAGAGAATTGAGTTTCATATAAGCAAAGGAACTGACTGCAATTCCCTTATCGCATGTGCAGTGATTCTCTCGCCCTGCCGGTCAGCCTTTGAACCCTGGCCAGCTGCCACATCGCCCAAGCACATTCCTATGACCTGTGGAGATGGAAGAAGGAGCCAAGGTCTGCTGAGCCAGAGGAGGGACGGGTGTGTGGAGTCAGAACCTGTGTCCCGGTGCCTGCCCCGGGCCTTGTGCCAAACACAGAGGGCGGGGGGCGGGGGGGGGGGGGGGGGGGGGGGGGGCGGGGGCGATCGAGGAGAGGTTATGAAATAACAAAAGAATAAACAAAAAAAAAAAAAAAAACAAGAAAAAAAATAAACAAAAAAAAAAAAAAAAATATAAAAAAAAAAAAAAAAAAAAAAAAAAAAAAACAAAAAAAAAAAAAAAAACAAGAAAAAAAATAAAAAAAAAAAAAAAAAAAAAAAAAAAAAAAAAAAAAAAAAAAAAAAAAAAAAAAAAAAAAAAAAAAAAAAAAAAAAAAAAAAAAAAATAACTAAA
>CAUYPK010117232.1:0-21739 GCA_963574355.1 Loris lydekkerianus
GTGGCGAACAAGTTCGACTACGCGCTCGGAGGTCGCTCCTCAGAGGTCCCTCCTCAGAAGCAGCATAACAAAATCCAAACTTGGCAAAGAGCCACAGTATACAAAATAATGATGAGAGGCAAAGAGCCGAAATTCATTTTGGCCGGGAGCCGCATGCGGCTCTAGCCTCGTGTTCGCCACCCCTGCTCTAGATAGTTCCCTTTTCCAGATAGTACATGGATTACCTATTATAGAAAAAGATAAAGGTAGGACTTAGGGCCTGGCATGGTGGCTCATGCTTTATAATCCTAGTGCTCTGGGAGGCAGGAAATAGCTTGAGCTCAGGAGGTGGACACCAGCCTGAGCAAGAACAAGACCCCGTCTCTACTAAAAATTGAAAAATTAACTAGGCATTGTGCCAGGCACCTGTAGTCTCAGCTAATTGGGAGGCCAAGGCAGGATGATCACTTGAACCCAGGAGTCAGAGGTTGCTGTAAGCTTGCTCAGCCAAGCTTACAGCAACAGGGTGGGGCTAGCTGGGGCAACAGGGTGAGACTGTTTTAAAAAAAAAAAAAAAAGATGGGCTCAGCACCTGTAGCTCAGCGGCTAGGATGCCAGCCAGATACACTAGAGCTGGTGGGTTTGAATCCAGCGCCTGGGCCTGCCAAACAACAGTGACAACTACAACAAAAAAACAGCTGGACATTGTGCTAGGCACCTGTAGTCCCAGCTACTTGGGAGGCTGAGGCAGGAGAATCGCTTAAGTCCAGGAATTTGAGGTTGAGCTGTGACACCACGGCATGCTACCCAGAGCGACAGCTTGAGACTCTGACCCAAAGATAGAATTTTGGATGTTCTTTGTATTTTCTGAGCTGAGGCCATGACTCTGAGAAGAATGCAGCCTACTTTTAGAAACTTAATTTATAATATAGTATGAATTTAGGGGATCCACAAATCATGGAGAGCATACATTTGAAGCATTCCAGTGAAAATTTTATAAAGTGGTAATACAGAAAAATATGCCATGCCTCCCCATTTCATTCTTTTCTTTGTTGGTGAATTATAAAGATGTGAGGATGCCACAGCATGTGATGAAGGGAATTCAGATATAAAAATGAAACATCCACAATAGCCTTACAAGCCTTAGAATGCTCAGAGTGTTACAAACCTTTTAGAATATGAAAAAAAGAATCCCTGGGGTAAGGTTGGAGAGGAGAGAAGAAGAGAGAGAATTTAGATAAGAAATTAAGCTCTAGGCCAGGCACAATGGCTCACTCCTATAATCTCAGCACTTTGGGAGCTAAGGGAGAAGCATGAGTTCAATACCAGCCTAGGCAATATAGCAAGATCCTTGAATCTATAAAACTTAAAAAAAAAAAAAAAGCACATGGCGCATGCTACTTGGAAGGCTGAGGCAGGAAGATCACTTGAGCCCAGGAATTCAAGGCTGCAGTGAGCTAAGATGATACCACTGTACTCCAGCCTGCACAACAGAATAAGATCTTATCTCAAAAAAAGAGAGAAAGATCTATAGAAAACTCATATCAACTAAAAAAGACCCTCAATTCCACTGGGCAAGGGACATGAATAGAACTTTCTCTAAAGAAGACAGACAAATGGCTAACAAACTGGAAAAAATGTTCATCATCCCTAATTATCAGATAAATAAATAAATAAATAAATATCTAAATAAATAAATAAATAAATCCCTAATTATCAGGGAAATAAATAAATAAATACCTAACCCCAGTAGTGAAAATGGCCCACATCATAAAGTCTCAAAGCTGCAGATGCTGACATGGATGTGGAGAGAAGGGGACACCATTATACTGGTGGTACTGCAAACTAATACAAACTTTTTGGAAGGAAGTATGGAGAATCCTCAAAGAATTCAAATTAGACCTCCCATTTGATCCTGCCATCCCATTACTAGGCATCTACCCAGAAGGAAAAAAATCACTTTATCATAAAGACATTTGCACTAGACTGTTTATTGCAGCTCAATTTACAATCACCAAAATGTGGAAACAGCCTAAATGTCCACCAACCCAGGAATGGATTAACAAGCTGTGGTATATGTGCACCATGGAATACTATTCAGCCACTAAAAAAGATGGGGACTTTATATCTTCTGTATTAACGTGGATGGAGGTGGAACACATTGTTCTTAGTAATGCATCAAAGAATGGAGAAGCAAGAATCCAATGTACTGAATTCTAATATGAAGGCAATAGATGAGCTTATACAAGGGGGCAGGGGCTAGAGGAATGAGCAAGTGGGGAGAGGGGAGGAGGATGGGAGGGTCACAGTGTACGGCACCCCTCTTGGGGGCAGGACACAATTGTAAGAGGGACTTTATCTAACAAATACAATCGATGTAACCTAATTCTTTGTGCCCTCAATGAATCCCAAACAATCAAATAATAAGAAGAAGAAAGAAAGAATACCATATTGGAAAAAGGGTAGCTTTGGGTATATAAGAAGTAGAAATTTGAGTAAAGATTTGTGAGTCATTTCTGCCACTCCTCTACTGTCAAGTCTTGTCTTAACTTTTGTGGAGCCTTTTTATGTCTTTCCATGAACTCTGAATACTCAAAAAAAGGATGGGGGGGGGGGGGGAGAGAGACATAGAAAAAAGTTAGGGTCTAGAATTTAGGCAAGAATTTCTTGGCTAGAGATAGAATTTGGGGCAAACAGGGTTATAGGCAAAATCCTAGAATTAGCCCAACATTCAGGGAGAAAGTATACAATATAGAAAAAAATAACACTGGACAGAATCTTGAGAAAAAATATCTGAAGCTCAGCCATGCCTTTAATGGTGTATAAGGGCAAAAGATTTATGACCCAATAAACCCATTCCTGCTAAGAGAGGGGCCTCCCTTCACTCAGTTGTGTCTGTTTGCTCCTGCCTTTGTTCCCTGGTTGTTTACCTTACATCCCCTTGGATTTCAGGACTGGTGGCTAGGTATGATAATCTGTACCTGACTTCCCATAGATCCTTCAGGATAGATCTCGCTTACCCTCAGGCCCCTGTGTAAGACTTAAGAAGAATGTACCTAAGAAGTCGGAAAAAAAAAAAAAGCTGAAGAAGAATGATCAGAGTCATAGAAGAAGCAGGAGACTGTCTTTTAGGGGTTGAAGGCAGAGGAGATTTTAAAGGGAATGGGTGAACCACCAGTAGCTCTCAACGCTACAGCAAGGCCAAGGCACACATAGCCGAGAATAGGTTATTGTATGTGGCACATGAGAGGTCAGTGGAGACATTTGAGAGAGCAGTTTCAGTAGAACATAGAAGTAGAAAGCCATACTTCACTTTGCACCAAGTGGGGAATCTGGAAGCTGGGACAGCAGGAGGAGGCTACTCTTTCATGAAATTTGGTGGTAGACAGAAACAGAGGTAGGGGTCAAGCAAGCAAAGAGGAGATTTAAACATATTCATATGTTTATGAGGTATCTGGTGGTTGAGGTATGAGAAACTTTGAGGTATCTGGTGTTTGTTGTTTTTTAATTAATCTAGTTGTGTTTGAATTTTTTTTTGTTGTTGTTTGTTTGTTTGTTTTGAGACAGTCTCACTATGTCGCCTTCAGTAGAGTGCAGTGATATCACAGCTCACAGCAACCTCCAACCCTTGGGCTCAAGCAATTCTCTTGCCTCAGCCTCCCAAGTAGCTGGGACTACAGGCACCTGCCACAACGCCTGGCTTTCTTTGGTTGCAGTTGTCATTGTTGTCCAGCTGGCCCAGTCTGGGTTCAAACTTGCCACCCTTGGTGTATGTGTCTGGTGCCGTAACCACTGTGCTACAGGCACCAAGCCACCCAACTATTTTTTGGTTGTAGTTGTCATTGTTGTTTGGCAGGCCCAGGCTGGGCTCTGGTATATGTGGCTGGTGTCATAGCTGCTGAGCTACAGGCACTGAGCTGTCTTTGAATTCTTATGTCAGTCACTTTGTAAACACCAAAGAAAGATTTGTTTGTATTTATTCCTGATATATAGGCAAGAAGGCCAAACTGATCCTTTTATTATACCCTGTAAATACAGAATGTGGAATAATTGTGCCATCTCCTTTTCTTTTTCCCTTTTTGCCTGTTCTATAAGAAAAAATTGTAACTAATTTTTATCCTGACTAGACTATTAAAATGTATGCTCTACTGACCCAGACTCAGTCATCTAACCCTGGCAAGGAGACTTGACCACATTTTAAAAGTGATATTTCTTAACTGGTTATACATAAAATTATTTCTTAATGGTTCTGGTTCTAATCAAACCTTGGAGTCCTTTTTTGGTGAAGTTTGTTATTTGTTTTATGTTTTGTTGTTTTGTTTGCTTGTTTTAAGACAAGATCTCTCTCTGGTCCTCTATCACCTCTACTATTCAACATAATGCTGGAAGTTCTAGCCAATACAATGAGGCAAGAGAAGGAAAAAAGGGTATCCAAATGGGGGCAGAGGAAGTCAAACTCTTGCTCTTTGTCAACAATATGATCTTATACTTAGAGAATTGTAAAGACTCAACCCCAAGACTCTTGGAAGTGATCAAAAAGTACAGTAATGTCTCAGGATGTAAAATCAATATTCACAAATCAGAAGCCTTTGTATATGCCAATAACAGCCAAGATGAGAAGCTAATTAAGGACATAATTCCCTTCACAGTAGCTTCAAAGAAAATGAAATACCTAGGAATATACCTAACAAAAGAGGTAAAGGAACTCCGTAAAGAAAATTATGAAAAACCTTAAGAAAAGAACTAGCAGAAGATATTAACAAGTGGAAGAACATACCATGCTCATGGCTGGGAAAAATCAACATTGTGAAAATGTCTGTACTTCCCAAAGCAATCTACAGATTCAATGCAAACCCCATTAAAATACCAACATTATACTTTCAAGATTTGGAAAAAATAATTCTTCATTTCTGGAACCAGAAAAAAACCCATATGGCCATATTCTGATATGAGGACAGTTGATGGCCTAGTATGGTGGGAGAAGAGAGGAATGAGAGAGGGAAGGGGGGAGGGGGCAGGGGTCATGAGGCGTGACACACCTCTAGGAAGCAGGACACAATTATAAGAGGGACTTTGCCTAACAAATGCAATCAGTGTTAACCTGGTTCTCTGTACCCTAAATGAATCCTCAATAATAAAAAAGAAAACAAACAAACAAAAAGATCTCACTCTGTTCCCTGTCACCCAGGCTGAATTACAGTGCTATCATAGCTAAGTGCAGCCTTGAACTCCTGGGCTCAAGTGATCCTCCTGCCTTAGCCACCCAAGTAACTTTGATTAGAGGTACATGGCATCAGCCCAGCTAAGTTTTTAAAAGCTTTTTGTAGAGATGGGAGTCTCTCTTTGGTGGCCAGGCTGGTCTTGAACTCCTGGCCTCAAGCAGTCCTTCCACCTTGGCCTCTCAAAGTGGTAGGATTACAGGCATGAGCCACTACACCCAGCCTGGTGAAGTTTTTTGGTGTCTTCTAATTGAATATATCTGTAAGTTTATATTCTTTCTTTTATTAACTTTTTAAGAGAAGATTATTTTCTGAAATTCAGATTTAGTTAATATTGATGACCTACCATAAGTCAGCAAGTATTGTACAAATAACACTCTGCATGGTAGCTGCTAACCTCATTTTACAAATGGTAGGAAGACTTGAGTCTCAGGGAGGTTAAATGGCTTCACAAAATAGAGCTGGGTGGTCAACCTAGGTAGGCTTCTTGACTTCAAGGCCATTGAGCTTTCAGATGTTTCATGTTTCTGTATCATGTTTCATCATGGTAACAGATGTTCTTGTTATGTCAAAAGTATGTAGCTCATACTCTGCCCCATACAAATGTAGTGAGTGAATTTTTTTTTTTTTTTTTTTTTTGAGACAGAGCCTCTAGCTATTGCCCTGGGTAGAGAGCTGTGGCATCACAGCTCACAGCAACCTCCAACTCCTGGGCTCAAGCAATTCTCCTGCCTCTTGCCTCCTAAGTAGCTGGGACTGCAGGCACCTGCCACAACGCCTGGCTATTTTTTTTAGTGGTAGCCGTCGTCGTTTGGCAGGCCCGGGCTGGATTCGAACCCGCCAGGTCAGGTGTATGTGGTGTATGAAAAATCATAATGATTTTTCATTGATAAGATAGTTCTATAGCAAGGATATTTATGGTGTAATAATTATTCTGTGTGCTTATTTTCTTCTGATCATCATTAATTGATAATTTTGAATTCTTTAGAATCGGGACTAGCTTCCCACTCTCCTGGCTCCACAATAAGTTAAACTGTTTTAAGAAACAAACTTCTCCCAGCCTTGTCTCTAATGGGGTGTTGAACCTGGGATAATTCACTTACCCTCTCTGAATCTCAGTCTTCTCTGTCTGGAACTTGGGAGGATTCTTTATTGGTGGTAATATTGCAAATCTACACCTCTTCTATAAATAGCTTAATATGGATATGTTTTATACTTAGAATTTAACCATTTGAATTAGAAAAGTTGAAAAACAATTCTTTAAAATGATAAGATAACTTTAACTGAAAATACTACTCTTTCTGTGGCATAAACCCCAAATGCACAAGAGACTAGCAACTTGTGGTAAAAAGGTCTGAATGGGCATTAGTGCCAAATTCAATGTTTTTGGCAACAACTACAGCAGATCTGTTTAATCTGAGAAAGTCAGAAGGAGATGTGTAAGTGGATAGTTGAGAAATTAGCAAGAAGCGTATGAAACACAACATGAAAATCCAACATGAAATCTAAAGTGTTTCTAGCTGTTACATTGTTTAGCACTGACAAGTGTCACTCGTTCTAAAAGGGCAAGAGAGAAAAGAAAGATTTCATAGAAAATGAGTAAATGTGGAAAAAAAGTCAGAGAAGGAGGGGGGAAAGCAGTGATTCCCAAAGGATGTGGAGAAGGAAATCTGTAAGACTAAGAGACCTCTCTCCTTGTCTGCTGTATCCAGAGCAGCGATGCTTCTCTGCCACTAGTGGGGACCTGTTACTAACAATCTCTGGTGTGAAAGACAAAATCAGGATAAAAGCTGCTGATTTAAAACTAATAGACTCCTCAGTTACCTTTTAGGTATCATTCATACTTTAAAATTGATCCCTATTGAAGTAACGAATTGATTTTGAAATAGTTTTTAGACTTCTTTGCACTGTTGTTAAAAATTGCAGTCAGATTCTTTGGACTGTTGTGTGTGGATGTCATGGTGTGTACAGGCAAATCTTCACAGCAAGTATTTCTTTACTCTGTGAAACTATGGTTAATCAACTTTTCTTTTCCGTATAAGCATGCAGGGTAGGGAGAACAGTGTCATCACAAGACAGCCTTGCTCCTGAATTCCTTTGAAAGCTTAGGCAACTGGATTCATTCTTTTTTCCCTCCCTTTTCTCTTCTATAACCCCTTCTTTTTTTCCCTTAGCACTCATGAATAGTGCACAGCAAAAATGCCCCGTGGAAGAGGTATGTTTGTGACAATAACGTGAAGTCTTTTCAAAGTGCTATATCTGCTGATCGCTTTAGTGACAGTGGTGATGTGATTGTAGCACACTTGGGTGACCCTCTGACTTAATGAAACCATTCTTACCTGTCCAGACGTACTGTTCAGAGCTCTGTGTCCTCTTTTGTGCCAGTAGCCAAAATGAACTTCAACTTGAGTTAGCTCTTGATAAAAATGTAACAGTCAAAGCAGTTGATGATGTGACTATAAGGACATCTTTCAAATTGAGATCCAGGGGATTTGGTTTCAGATGTTAGAGGTTTACCTTGCCAACCCAGCACAGGTTCACCTGTCACAGCTCCAATTCCAGCTTAAATTTTATTCCCACCTCCCACCTCTACCTGTGTCTCTGCTAGCTTTGGCAGCTTCCTTGTTCAGAGAGAAGCAGAAGTTAATAAGAGACAGAAAGAAAAGATCTGTGCTTTTAATCTTTTGAATCAGAAGAATTCAAAAAATGTATTAAAGAGATATGAAAGCATCTGGTTAAAAGAGATTATATCTGAAATAAATTCCCTTTGTGCACAAATCTTTACAGTGGGAGATTTTTTTTCCAAAAGGACCTTTAGAATGTGCTCCTTTAAAATAGAGTTCATATTCTCTGTTACATAAAAATTAACCCTGTGTGTGACATACTTTTCAGATCGTTTGACCTGATTTGTTTTATAAAACAAAATTTGGAGAAAATTTAAACTATTATATTTAATAACTATCTTTTCTCTGTTCATTCTTCAGATTATTTTCAGAACCACATAATGTGCTTTGGGGAGTTTCTGAAATCTCTATTTTCTCATGCAATTCAAATATCCGACTGTAATTAACTTTGTGCCAATAAAAAGATCATTTTGATTTACTTTTCTACTTAGGAATATTAAAGTTCATACATTCTATGTGATGTCAAGTATAAGCTAATTTTTTCCAATTATACTCTTTAAAAATTTAAACCTTTACCGAATGTACTTATTTTGTACTATACCAGTATGTTTATTTTTCCTTCTGTAGCTTCTCGGACTTCTATTCAGAGCGACCTTCATCGAGATAGGAGGTATGGCTATATTTATAAGAGAGAGCATATATTCTTCTAATTATTAAAATAAAATTATGCCATGTTAGAAGGTTAAATATTTCTCTTTCATAAATAGTGTGTTACTCTGTTCTTCCTCATCAGTGTATCTCCTGAATAAATGTATAAGTTTTAATGATGAAGATTTTGCCTGAGAAACATGATACAGGCTTGAAAATGTTCTTTTGATCTGTAATTATTTACTAAATGATTTTTTAAATGTTTATTAAACAATGTTTTATGTGTAACACATACAGCATTGTTATAACTGCTTCAAAGAAATGCTCTGTACCTCGTAGCTACATGTTGCCTAGATAAATGGATGGGTGACTGGATAGAAAATGGAATGGCAGGATAAAAAAAGAAAAGAGGCAGGAGGCAGAATAGGTAACTGGATGAATAAATGGTGGATGGCTGGTTACAGAAAGGAAGGGAGAAGAGAGTAGCTGGAGAGACAGAAGGAAGGACGCGTGGATAGACAGGTAGATACAAAATGAATGTGAGGATGGGTGGGCAGACAAACAGAAGAGTGGAAGGGAGGACAGGTGGATAAATGGATGGATAGCTTTTTATAAGTCATGGTTACTACTTTCAAATTTCTTATAGTGTTGTATAGAATAATGAAGAAGCAGCACTTTAGAGTCAGAGAGAACCAAGTTCAGATCTTTTTTTTTTAATTATTTTTTATTAAATCATAACAAGTTCAAATCTTGACTTCATTGCCTCCATATGACCTTGGACAAGGTGCTTAACCTTATTAGCTTCTGTATCCCCATCTTTAAAATAGTACCAATCATACCTATGTCACACAGTTGTCATAAGAATAAATGCATGTATGATTCTTAACATTTATTAATTACTAACTCTATTTATTTAAACAAAAGCTATAAGCAGAGGTTTTTAGAGAATGCAGTTTCAGTTTAATCATCAGTCAGGTTCTGCTATTCCACAACCTAGCATGAGAGAATTTTGATGATGATGACACTTTTTTTTTTTTTTTTGAAGCAGTCTCAGTAGAGTGCTGTGGCGTCACAGCCCATAGCAACCTCAAACTCTTGGGCTTAAGTGTTTGTTTTGCCTCAGCCTCCCAAGTAGCTGGGACTATAGGCTCCCACCACGACACCCAGCTAGTCTTTTGTTGTTGTTGTCAGTGTTTAATAGGCCCGGGCTGGGTTCCAACCCACTAGCCCTGGTGCATGTGGCTGGGCCCCTATCCACTGAGCTACGTGGGCTGAGCTGGCGCTTTAAAATTTTTGTTTTCCTTAGAGTGCTAGAGAAAAGCAGAGCAGGTATCATCATCCTTACTTGTTAGGTGAGAAAACTGAGACTTAGAGATGTTGGTTAATTTGTTCAGGGTCATAAAATTGGTGTTAATTGGGAAATCACATTAAATAAAAAAAAAAAAATAGCATGAGAATGTAGAACCAGTTTAAGAAAAGGATGAAAGAAGCCACACCTAAATCACTGTGGCTCCTCAGTATTAAACAGCAATCGTCAAATCATATCCAAAACTGACCAGGAGCACAGAGACACATGTCAGGACCTAGAAGTGAACACGTAAGCTCAAAACACTTAAAGATAACTTTGGATTGTGATGGAATATGGGGTGAGGAAAAGCAGGATATTCCTTTTCTATGATAATTTTCATTTCAGAGTATATACTGTGTAGTAACAGAAAACCAAACAATTCCATTTGACCAGTACATTTTTCTTCCATGCATGATCTGCTTGTCCTGTGGGGTAGATAGCACCAAAGCCCTGGATTGAACACATGTATGGGCCTTACTTAGTTCTTATCCTTATCATCCAGGGCGGAGCCAAGTGTGCTTAGGACACTAACTTTGGAGGCCCCAGATCATAGAGGATGACTGTCATTAGCTCCTTTGAATCCTGTCACAGGTCATTTCTGTGAATGTAATAGTTCTCATAATTTTTTTTGGGGGGGGTGGTTTTCATGAATTTTTAAATATTTCCAGATAGACAATAGCTTGTTACCGGCCTGCAAACCTTATTGAGGCTTTTGTCTTCTAGGCGCCCAGAGATCACCATCGTGGCAGCTGAGCCATTGAGGCCAGCCTCGTGGTTTCCAGGAGCCCCACCCCCCGGATTAGGGTTTTCCCCAACTTCTACCGGAGGCCCTTGGAGACCAAATGAGTTGGTTCCTGCTGAGGTGAATAAACATTACATTGTCTCTTTGCCTGTTTTATTTTTAAAGTGAAATTCAAAGATAAGAACAATGAGACTATTAATGCCTTGACTGTGTTGCCCGTGGAAATCTAAAGTCTTTCTTTCTTTTGTAGCTACCACCATCTTATGAACAAGTCATAAAAGAAATTAACCAAGTTCAAGTTAATACTACAAATAATAATAATGCTGCTGCCACTCCAAGGCACACTATTACTTCTGCAACTCAGACTGACTTTTCAGAAGGAATAGACAACGATCTGCCTCAAAGTAATGCAAGTAATTTGTTTTCCCTAATTCTGACCTAGTTCTAGGGAAGTAACCAGTAGGCTTACACCCTAAATAATATACAATTTGTGCTTAATTCATTGAGCTCTGCTTTCCAGTCAGTGTGACCCTTTTGGGTATACAGTGATTGTTATAACAGATCATTCTGATGAACTGCAGTCCCTGAATCTTGGGCTCATCCTGTTTATATCACAAAAGCATCATCTGTTTAATTCAGGGTGGGTATTACTGATGATACCCTTTGTTTCCATTGAGAAGGATGCTATACTTAGCAAATTAAACCTAGGATAGTGTACTAAGGGTGGTGGTTCTGTTAGGCTTTTTAAAAGTATTATATTAGGGTAATAGAGGTAAGAATAAGTTGTTTTCAAAAAGCAAAGGATTAGAGATGTTGGAATTTTGACAACCAGAGACAAATGGTTCATGTGATAAGTTTAATGAGAATCAAGAATTTATCGGTGTTTTAAAATATTATACAATGAATGTTATATGAACCAATATAACTTGGAAAACAGTCCTGCTAAAAGCTGAATATAAACATTTTCCTATTGATTTTGGAATCATGTTTTACTAATTAAGGAAACCAAAATCTCTTCATTTTTCACAGCTATTATTTTTGTATCTTTTCTCTATATATGTATTTTTTAATTGTAACATTGCATTTCGTTTTGGTCTTGTCAGCACTACCGGCACCTCTCAAGCCTCTCCAGCCTTCCCCAACAGTCTCATCTGTCAATCTTCCAACTAATGTGGCGCCTTTAATAGTTTTTGATATTTCAGAAGAACAGAATTGTCCAGAAAACCCCCGTGCTACAAGATGTCCAGTGCCAAAACCAAGATCAAAAAGCAACCTCAGACCAATAGCCAGAGATACTCACATTAAAGAGCAAAATCACCAGAAAATCGGCTCCATAGCCCCAGAAGAGGAGTCGTCCCCAGGCCAGCCCCCGTCTCTGTTAGACAATACCGTCCACTTGCACAGTCAGGCAGTGATGAACATTATGAACACAGAGCAAAGCCAAAATAGTATTGTTTCAAAAATCAAAGCATTTGAGGGTCAGACAAAGATAGAAATCTCAGGACTGCCCAAGAAACCAGAAATTACTCCGCGTACACTACCCTCAAGGCCTACTGTTTCCTCAGGGAAACCCTCTGTGGCTCCCAAACCAACTGCTAACAGAGCTTCTGGAGAATGGGACTCTTGCCCTGAAAGCAGACTCAAGGTGACCTCCATGGAAGGAGGTCCATACCCTCCACTGCAAGAAGTGGGGAACATCCCAGTAACCAAACCTGAATTGCCAAAGAAACCAAATCCTGGCCTTCTACGAAGTGTTAATCATGAGATAAGTAGAGGAAGTACCCTGGGAGACAGCCTTGATGGTGGGAAGAAAGTCCCAACTCCTGCTCCACGGCCTTTGCTGCCCAAGAAATCAGTTTCCTCAGAAAATCCCACCTATGTTCCACTGAAACCTATCACTGTTCCTCCCCGACTTTCAGTGGCATCACAAGCCAAAGCATTCAGGTCACTGGGAGAAGGTCCTCCTGCCAGCCCCCCAGTTCCAGTTCTGCAAAACAAACCCCCAGATATTGACCTCATTAGCTTTGATGATGACGTTTTACCCACCCCACCTGGGAACCCGGCTGAAGAATCTATTGGTTCAGAGATGGTACTAGGTGAGTAAAAACAGGGTATCTTACATGGCACTTGCTGTTTTAGTTTCCAGTTGCTGAGTTGTTAGGGGATATGTGTGGGTGTACACACTCATATAGTCAGAGAGGAACAGAAAGATTAAGAAACATGGAGTTAAGCAAGGAATGGAGACAGAAAGGGAAGGGTAAACATGGAATGGGGGAGAAACACACACATTCATTGCAGTTATATGAGCCAGAAGTAAGCAGTGTGGGGCCAGGGCCTAACCCAGGTTGTGGGCCTGGCTCTTCTTACTCTGGCAGGTGCAAGTTCAGGCTTCACATTGAAAGGATCCTGGGAGGTTGGGGGAACATGGCATTAAAAGATGCAGAAGAAACTTCTTATGGATGAGGAGTCATGCAGTGACCCCAGAATAGCTCCTCAGATTGAACAGGCCCCCACTGCGAGTGCTGGAGAAGGGCCAGCTCCAGGGGAGGACTTTGACAAGAGCAATGTAAGGAGGGAGGAAGCATTCGCATGTTGCAATTTTTTTTTCTGTAATCTTCACAGACCATCTCCCCTTGGGAATGCAGAGTTTTGTAAATAAAATATACAACAGTTTGCTGCCAAGATCAGGACAATTAAATTTCCCAGGAGGCAGAGTGTTTTCCTTCCTCACACTGTTCAGATGGAGGGTGTTATGGTAAAGCTTATGTTTGATTTGTCTAAACTAAGCTGCTCTACTTGTCAGTGATAAGATTCCTTTTATTGGTGTTTACTTATTTGGATGGAATTTGTGAACATAGCCACTTAATAGTATTTTCAAAAGATTAACAGTCTTATTAAAAATGTTTAAAGTGCATCAAAATGGTACAAGCTCCGATTTCAACACCAAATTCTGCATAGCACAGGTGTATTTTAAATGATAGTAAACACAATATTCATTAAATATTTACCATGCACACAGCATTGTAACTGGCAGTAGCATATAAACTAAGAGACATGCCTCTTGTCCTTAAAGGGTGGAAGGAAAAACCTTAGAATCTATTGAGCAGCGGGGCGCAGTGGCTCACTCCTGTAATCCTAGCACTCTGAGAGGCTGAGGCAGGTGGATGACTTGAGCTCAAGAGATTGAGATCAGCCTGAGCAAGAGCAAGACCCTGTCTCTACTAAAAATAGAAAAACTAGCTGGGTGTGGTAATGGGCATATGTAGTCCCAGCTACTTGGAAGGCTGAGGCAAAAGGATGGCATAAGCCCAAGAGTTTAAGGTTGATGTGAGATATGATACCAGGCCCTCTACCCAAGGTGACAGAGAGACTCATTATTATAATACTTACAGCAACCCTCTGTGAGATATCAGTGTCCTCAGTTTACAAGTGAAGGAAACAAGGCTGAGAGAGATAAGTTGCTTAGTATCATAAAAGTAACAATTTTCCAAGCTAGGATTCAAACTTAATGTTTTTATTCTAAGTATCATGTTGCTACCTAACATTTTCATGAATCTTTAACCAGGCAGCGCTTTAAAAACTTTTCAGGTCTTTGTCAATATCATTTTCTTCTATACACCTGTGTGGTGTTACACGCGTCAGAGAAGCAGAGGCTAGATAAATCCAACAGTAACAAGCTGTGAGGAGAGGACACAGTACAAGCCAAAGTACCTGCCAGATTCTATGAGGATGGTTAATAATTGCTGAGATCTTACTTTGTATCTATCATCAAGAAGATAATTATGGTGATCTTCAAAACTTAAGGTCACCGATATACTTTCAACATGAATATAGTCTCATGCTTCATACTCAGCCTTTTCTGCTGCTTGATTTCTACCACTTTATTGCGCACCATTTAATTATGGGGGCAGTCTTGTAGCAAAACGTGTACCTATATACTTGAGTATATACGGTAATTTGCTTGCCCTATCTGACTTTAACCATTGCTCTTGACTACGTAGTTATTCCTAACTGAATACTTGATATTCTTTCTAAACCTGTCTCTCCTTCTATATTTTGTATCTCACAAGTGACACTGATGAAACACTCAGCCTTCCCTAGAAAAACCCAGAGATTATCCCTGAGTTTTCTTGGTATCACACTCACACAGTGGCTAGCTTTGGAGTCTACTAGAGCCTACCACAATTGCTGTGTGACCTCGGGCTATTTATTTAACCTGGCAGTGCCTGGGTTTCCTCATCTGTTAGACATGATAATACTACTCCTCCTCGAGGCTATTGCAAGGGTTAAATGTGATTAGGTGGGAAAGGCTGTCACCTCTTCTGAAACTTGGTAATCATTAAGTAGTAGTTATCATCCTTGTTTCTCTGGCTCCACATCCTGTTAATTACCAAGTGTTGCTGGTTTTGCCTTCTGAATAGTTCTTGAGTCTGCCTCTCATTTCCATCCCTCCTTGAACTGTCACACTTTAGGACTCTATGCTCAGATTCCTGCATGGCCTCCCAAGGTGAGCACACTCAAACAAACCTACATCCTCCATTCTGTGGCTATCAAGGTCTTGTTCTAGAGTGTAAACTGGCCCTTATTGGTTCCCTACTTATTACTCTCCAAAAACTTTCGGGATCACCTCTGAACACCTCAACATGTGAGGGATTTTTGTCTGTTTTTTGATTTGGGGCTTTGTGGCCTTTTGAGGTAAATAAAGGGTTTTGTGTTTTGTTTTTTAATGATAATTATCTTCTATGAATTTCCTTTATTTATGGTGAGATCATACTTTTAAACACATTTATATATAATTTATTATATATAAATTATATTTATAATTTATTTATTTATTTATTTATTTATTTATTTTTTGAGACAGAGTTTCTGTCACCCTGGGTAGAGTGCCACTGCATTATAGTTCACAGCAACCTCAAACAGTTGGGCACAAGCAATTCTCTTGCCTCAGCTGCCTGAGTAGCTGTGACCACAGGCGCCTGCCTGCATGCCCAGCTAGTTTGTCTATTTTTCGTAGAGATAGGGCCTTGCTCTTGCTCAGGCTGGTCTCAAACTCCTGAGCTCAAGCCATCCACCTGCCGTGGCCTCCCAAAGTGCTAGGATTACAATCATGAGCCACCATGCCTAGCCATAAATAAAACTTTATGATCTCTTTGTGAAACCTTGCTTACTCATCCTGGCATCAGCCAGAAACTGGGAGAACACAGGAGAAAGAAGAGAAACTCACAAATATGTTTTCCTTCTCTTTCTCTTCCCTCAAAAATAAAGAAAACCTAATAAAATAGTGGGCATAAAATGAAGTTGCCATATTAATCTCAGATAATAGAGATCAGAAAATACTGAAGCTATGAAAACATTGTAAAGATTAGAAAAATTATTAAAGGAAAACTCATAAAACAGGCAATTTAATATTGGATTCATTTCTTGGGTAGAATGCCTTCCAGGTTAATGTAATGGAGCTGAGAAATATTAGCAATTCTTCTTCACACCTTTACAAATCATACCCAATTGTCAAAAAAAGCAGAATGCTTCTACTGTCAGCCCCTTTACACAGACGCACTAGAATAATAGTTTAGTAGCCAATTTCTGGTATTAATAGAAATCAAGGGGAAGAAATGACAGAAAAGCAAGCCAGAGATGGTGAAACTAATTATGGTGACAAGCGTATTATCAGAGACAGGTAATGGACAGAAAACTACTTCACTGTCAACGGTTTTCTCAGCCCAGTAATGAAGACCTTGTGGATATAGGTGTGAAGAGGCCTGCTTGTTTGGCAGAGGTATAGAATAATCCGTGTTGATGTGATGGGCTAGAAGGAAGAGAGAATAAACAGTACACATGAAAGCAGAGGAAGTGCCACCGACTTTAATTTGGATAGGAAATTCTTCTTGAGATGCTTTGTGTCTTTTCTATGGAAGCAAAAGCAAACAGTCTATGAAAGAATTATGGCAGCACGATTCTTCACCCTTTCTAGATTATAGAATTCTGAGCATCTGATGTAGCTTGTGACTCTTCATATAACTCCCTTGAAAATAACCACTAGGACTTCTACTATAGAATAATGGAAGTACTTTAAGGGACTACTGAATAAATTATGGAATGTTCATGGCAATGGAGTATCGTGAGGTAATTAAAGGAAGTAGACCTGTTATCTACTACAAGGATGAGCCTATTAGGTGAAAAATGCAAGGTATAAGATGATATTCATAGTATTTTAGCTACTGTTTGTGTTAAATGTCAAATGCAATGTGTTTAGAAACATGTATAAAAAGCTAGTAAGAAAGATTTCTTTTATGGTTGACCTAGGTAGATAGGAGAGGATGAGGGACCCTGGTTCTCACTATGTATGTTGATCCCTTTTGAATTGTAGGTGATATGAAAGCATTACCTTTAACAAAATGATTACTTAGTGAATAATCTTTTGTAAACAGCTCAGATAAGCCTAAGTAGGCTGAAAGAAATTCAGAGAGTTCGCTCTTTGCTGTGGAGAGAGAACCGTTTTCCCCCACTGGACCTCAGCATTGTGATGAGTAGAAATTTTAAAAACAATAAAACAATTATTTTCTAAACAGTTATATTATTCAAGGGTACAAGAGGAAGCTAATTATTATGAATAAATATGTCTGAATTAGATAAATTCAAAAACATATCTGCATTATTTCCTTTCACATAGAATCCAAAACGTTTTAATGCTGTTTGTTTTGTTTGGCAGAGATGTTACTTCAGTTTGATCTTCTAACTTTTTTCATGTGATTGAATTTATTTTGCTGGATCTTTTTTTCTGTTACAAAAGTAAAATAAATTTTTTTTGTAACAAGTCAAACAATTTAGAGATTTTAGTAAAAAAAAATTAATCTCTCTCCAGTCCATACAAATGCTCACAGTAACCAGTGTGAACAAAGTTTGTAGCCTTCTGTGCCTTTGGGCCTGTCAAACCAAAACTTGCAAACAGTGGACTTTTCCCAGAAATTATTGTTATACTATAACTGTTTTAGTATAACTGTTACTCAGTTGTTTTTTGTTTATTTGTTGTTTTTTTTTTTTTTCATTCAGCAATGAAATGTATCACTTTTCTTCAGGGTAATAGGTCTAATCCACCGTTTCCTTATACCTGCCCAGTATTCCATAGCATGAGTATATCCTAGTTGAGTCAATGTTTCCCCATTGGTGGACATTCAGGTTCTCTCCATTGGTTTTAATTTTCGGGTATTTGTTTTTGGTTTTGGTTACTACATAAAATGCTGCAGTAAATACCTTTGTAAACATTTTACCCATATTAGTACTTTTGTTTCTGAAGAATAATTTCCAAAAGTAAGACTACTGGATCAAAGTTTTTGAACTTTAAACATTTTAACTAATACTAATGATCCAGTTTCCTACCTGTCAATGCCAGAATTCTCAAGCATGAAGTACCATCCTGACTGTATCTGTTGCCCACTTAACATTTCTGTTGGAAAAACCCTTCTCATGAAGAGACGTAAAATGTGAACTTCATAGTATGTACCTATAGAGAGACTTGCACACAATCATCAAGAGGAGAAACAGGCCTCTGGCTCCACCTTCTCATTGGAATGATGTTGTTTATCCTTCCCACTAAGTCGCATGCCTGGCATGGATCAGAGCTCCGGCAGCATGCAGACAGAAAGGCAGATGCAGAGCTCCTAACTCAGAGCTCAGCTGGGGAGGTCGTTAAACAGGCCGTTCCTGCCACGTACCCTGCAGTGGTGCAACACTGAGACCTCCTTGCCTCACTGTATGGAGAAAGAAATTTTTTCCCAGAATAATACACATGATCTGATAGTCAGTTGCTAAAGAGCAGCTAATGGTATTAAAAATAAAGGAAAAAAAAAAAAAAAAAAACGAAAGAAAGAAAAGAGAGAGAGAGGGTAGCAGGACACTTAAAATACTTCGTAAGTTGTACCTATGCTACTTCAATTTAAATTCTTCCAGTTAAAAAAAAGTCTGGCCCCTTTAACACAACTGGTGAAATCTGCACGCTCTGTGTGTAAGATGTAGGGCAGGTTTTCCTGAGGCCAGTACTCCAAAAGCAAGCACAATTTTGGGGAGTGCCTCCTATGGCCAGGCTCTCAGGGGTACCCACTGGTCTCCTTTCTCTTTTCCCTGCCGCCCTCATGCGTGCCCTCACTCCTGCAATGCGTGTAGGTGGTGTACTGCCTCAGAATTTGATTTGAGCTGCGAAACAATTTAAGTCATTCTGTGCTCAAGGTTTTCTTCCCCCTTTACTACCCACACAAAAAACATCAACTAAAATCCTATTACAGATTATAGGTACCAAAAGCCACTGTTAAAACAGAAATACCCTTGAAATACCACAGCGAATCGGTATCAGAAGAACTATTAGAACACATCCAGTCCAGGTGTTGGAAGGACAAACGGTATCATTAGTGGAGCACTCCTGTTTCATTCTGCAACCTGCTTCCCTCTGCCCACACCTGAAGTTCTTTCTGTACCTTGCTCTTTTTCCATTTTCAGTGGTACTCCTCCTCTTTTAATGTGCCACATGAATTGCTTATCTATTATATTTATTGTTTATGGTCCCACTCCTCTGCTGGAATGAAAGCTCCATGAAGACAATTCTTGCTTCTTCACTGATACATTTCCAGCACCTAGAATAGCGTTTGATGTGTAGCAGGCCGTCAATACTGAATGAACAAAAGTGAAACATCAAATTACAAAGAAATTGATATAAAATAATCCTAGTTTTGTTTTTCAGAGTATTTATATAATAATAATACATGTCATTTATAGAAAAATATGTAGACAGATATACCAAATTTTAGACATTAGTAGTTGAGAGATGAGATTACAAGAAGTTTGGGTTTTTTTTTTTTTTTTTGAGACAGTCTCAAGCTGTCACCCTGGGTAGAGTGCTGTGGCATCACAGCTCACAGCAACATCAAACTCTTGAGCTTAAGTGATTCTCTTGCCTCAGCCTCCCAGGTAGCTGAGACTACAAGCACCCGCCACAACACCCAGCTATTTTTTTTTTTTTTTTTTTTCTGTTGCTGTTGTCATTGTTGTTTAACAGGCCCGAGCGGGGTTCAAACCTACCAGGCCCTGTATGTGGCCAGTACCCTAACCACTGAGCTACGGGCACCAAGCCCAAGAGGTTTTTTATTTTATATATTTCTTAATATTTTCCATTTTATAACAAATAATACTTTGAAGTAAAAAATTTGTGTGGTAGCAGAATATGGAATTGGTTAAACCGAAACATAGAAGTTTTGTTTTGAGGGGAAGGGACATAGGTTATAATGAAAGAAAATTGTTATTATTATCATTGTCTATTATTTTGAGTTTGATATTCTTTTGAAAATCTTGAATTGGCTTTTTGAACTTAAGACTCACCTCACTTGTGAGCTGATTTCTATAGAGAGGTCATCAAATTATCTTTTTCTCAGTAGTACAATAATTATTATTTTAGCTTGGATGCCATCTGGAAGCCTTTTTACATGGTACATAAGAAACTTAAAATAAGGGCAGCACCTGTGGCTCAGTGGGTAGGGTGCCGGCCCCATATACCGAGAGTGGCGGGTTTGAACCGGCCCCGGTCAAACTGCAATGAAAATAGCCAGGCATTGTGGTGGGCACCTGTAGTCCCAGCTACTCGGGAGACTGAGGCAAAGAATCGCCTAAGTCCAGGAGTTGGAGCTTGCTATGAGCTGTAATGCCACGGCACTCTAGCAAGGGTGATAAAATAAAACTCTATCTCAAACAAAAAAAGAAAAAGAAACTTAAAATAGTTTACTATCATATCCCATTCATTACTGTTATTAGAACATAATAAACTTAAATATGCGATCAAGTGAATAGGAAAAGAGTGATGCCATTGGCAAGATATAAAAAGGGCTGTCCAAAAAGTATCCAGCCCTTCTTAATATAACAAATGCCACTTTTTCATATTACATGACTAGATACGTTCTGGAAGCCATTGTATGTGGTAGGGTTGCCTGAAAGCTGGGTAGAAGAAAGGGAGGGTACCAGGTTGCTGAAAGGGGTGATTATTACATTAGCTCAGCTTTTCATTCATCCTGCAGAAAGATGGTCAGCAAAAAGGTACTTACTGAACTGTAGCTGCTAACAGGAGAATGTAACTGTTGTCCGTCACAGAGGCAATGGAGTGTGTGGTTTTGTAGGGAGTTTTGTATCCCTACAGGCAAGATGCACAGAACAGATACAGAATTACAGCATATACTCACTCAGCCTCTTGTTGAATAAAGGTAGAGACAGCCTCAAGAGATCCTGTATGCTGTACAGAATATATTAGAGAGCATTTTATTATTTGTATTGTTTTTATTAAATCATAACTTTGTACATTGATGTATTTATGGGGTTCAAGATACTGCTTTGACATACAATGTGAAATGCTTACATTGAACTCAGTAACACATTCATCACAATTATACTCATTTCTTAATGGTTTTGAAATGTACTATTGCATCATACACATTAGGTGAGGTACCGCTAAATATCCTCCCTCCTCCCATAGCCCCCTTCCCTCCCCTCTCTCTTCTTTTCCCTTCTACTTTGTGGACTTTAGTTGTGTTTTGGCATTCATATGAGTGTGTGGGTGAATATATATTGATTTCATAGTAGTATTGGGTACATTGGATACTTTTTTTTCCCCCATTCTTGAGATACTTTAGTAAGAAGAATATGTTACAGCTCCATCCAGGTAAACATAAGAGATGTGAAGTCTCCATCTTTTTATGGCTGTATGGTATTCCATAGTGTACATATACCACAATTTGTTAGTCCATTCATAGGTTGATGGGCACTTGGGCTATTTCCAGGTCTTAGCTATTATGAATTGGGCTGCAATAAACATTCTGGTGCAAATGTCTTTGTTGTAAAATAATTTTTGATCATCTGGGTATATACCTAGTAGAGGAATTGCAGGATTGTACAGTAGGTCTACTTTTAGTTCCTTGAGTGTTCTCCAAACTTCTTTCCAAAAAGGTTGTATTAGCTTGCATTTCCTCCAGCAGCGTAGAAGCATTCCCTTCTTTCTGTATCCACGCCAACATCTGTAGTTTTGGGATTTTGTGATGTGGGCTTATCTTACTGGAGTTAGATGATATCTCAGAGTGGTTTTGATTTGCATTTCTCTGATGATTAAGGATGATGAGCATTTTTTCATGTGTTTGTAGGCCATGCA